>JAOYMZ010032245.1:3884-16443 GCA_025802335.1 Pinguicula primuliflora | reverse complement strand
GGATGGATACATGAAAGCTTCTTGTCTGAAAGAAGCTATGATTCATCCTCTGAACTTGAATCATTCATTCTCCTCTCTGCAATGGCTGGGAATATCATCTGTTGAAGAACAATAGAAGGTTTTGTTTGTATTGGTCCTGCAGGATTAGCAACTGGATCTTCTTCTTTCTTAGACGGCCTGTGCAGCTTCTGAGTGGATTGTTTCACTTGTTTACAAACTTTATCTAGAATCACGAGGAAATCGCGGACAATGACGAACAATCTCAACCCCTCATCCTTCCCAGAATGGCCATGGAAATAAGCCGATGTGCTCCTCACCAAAACCATTATTCGCTTCTCCTCCTCGAGAGCCCGTGTTACATCAATCTCACAAGTCTGCACAAAGCTACTCAATATCTGGTAAAAACCAGTTTCTGCAGACACGCTTTTCATCTCCTTATTTAGGAAATCCTGAGCTTTAACAAACCCATTCCCCAGATTGACCACTGTTCCTGTTAAGCTGTCAACATCCAAATTTGCAGCTTTCTTGACATTCTGTAACTCATCGCCAAGACGGGAGACCACCTGGAGACCAAGGCTTCTCAACTGCTCGTCTGTTAGATCATCAGACGTATCTCGAGCAGCTCTTTTGCCTTCGGACCGGATAATTTCCTCGACAACAAAATGTAACAACGTTGTTTTTCCATCTGTTCCTTTTACGTCTGATAGCTTCAGAAGCGTATCAAGCTTAAATGCCTGTGCACCACCACGGAACGTTCCATCATTCATACGGTTCCCGGTTTTGAGGACAGCCTCCAGAAGCTTGAGAAACAATCTACTTTCTCGCAACTCTGTGCAAGCCGCCTGAACAGATTGAACAAAAGGATATAAATAGCGAATAAGCAGGTTATAGATCCAGTATGCATGCATTCTGCATCCAATAAGCACCAACAATTCCTCACCTCCAGAACGGCAAAGGATTCTTCCAGCTGTGACATCTCCTCCTGAAGAGTGCACATGAAAAGCAATGAATCTAGCCTCTTAAATGCAAATGGAATGTCGACCAAGACTTTAAGAAAGCGCTCGGCTGGACCAAGTTGCGAAAGGTGGCCGGCATAGAGTTTTAGCTTTAGTTCTTCTTCAGTTGTAGGTGCCATTTTCAATAAAGTCTGAATGAGTTCAGGAGGAAGCTCGTGACCTGATTCAGAGAAAAAGGTTGCGTCGTATTACATAGAATCAATCAGCAGGAAGCAGTATAAATCTACCTTAACCAGAAGCTATAGACTTATATAAACGACTATCAGAATATTGGTCATTTAACAAAAAAATACCTTTAACTAGTGCATCACAAACTTCCTCTGTAGTCACATTCAAGGCTTTGAGCAAAATTGATAGGTTTTGGGCCTTTTTGGGATCAATTAATCTGATGTATGGAGAACCATCTTGGGAAGAAGGCTCTTTCCTTACTTCATTCTTGTTTTTTTCAGCAGGGGCATAGCCAAATAAGCTTTCGATCATCTCTTCGTTAAACCTGTTCGCAGAAATTGTTTATATCACACAGTTCATATATTGAATGTTTAGAGCAGACAGTAAGGTTGAGAGAAAGACTCACTGGAATGATCCCGACTTGATCTGATGCCAAACCATTGAATGATCAGGGTTTGCCAATACTTTATCCCAGAAGAATGGCTTTAGCTTAGCTTTAGCAGTGCCATCTGCACCTTCTCCAGTTGAACTGGAACTTGCTTGAGAATGTTGTCCAGGAGGTGCATGTCGAGGGGGCTTCAAGCCAATAGCTGGTGCTGGAGGCGCAGGACGAGCAACACCAGCACCTGGAGGAGGTGGGGGTGCACGAGGAGGAATCAGGTTCACACTTGGAGGAGGTGGGGGTGCACGAGGAGGAATCAGGTTCGCACTTGGAGGAGGTGGGGGTAGACGAGGAGCAGGTACACCGGCACCTAGAGGTGGGGGATTCGGTGGACCAGGTCTTGGAAGCGGAGGAGGTATTGGTTTTTCTAGAGGGGTATTTGGAACACCAGGAGAAGGCTTTATAACCGACGACGGTGTCAGTTTGGAAGCTGGAGGTGGCAATGAAGCTGCATTGCCTGGGGCTGTTTTACGAGGTTCCCTTCCTGGTGGCGGCTTCAGTGGAGGAAATACAGGCTTGTCCCACAATCTAGGCGGCATCTCTGAAGAATTTTTTGCTGAGATGGTAGCAGATGCTACAGTAGTAGCAACTCGAACTTCAAACTTTGAATTGCTTACAGAATGCGATTCAACAAAGAAATTCTCGTTAGCTTTATTATGATTCAGGTTGTTGTGGAACGACTGATCACCAAACTTTTCTTCATTAACCTGGCTGCCAAGATGGAATGGTTTGTGCGACGAGGCTGAGACAATGAGATAAAAACAAAGAAAAAAATGAAAGTTATATAAGATATACATGGAACATATATATATCATTTAAGAAGCATACCTGTGGATTGGTGGCCTAAGCTTATGCTGAGAAGAGGCCTCTCATCATTTCTACCCCTGAGAGAACCAAAATGGCAACATCTACGATATAAAAGGAAGAAAAATGCAGCAATAATGATAGTCACTGTTACTGTCACAACGACCACAGTTATAAGAGTTCTATTGCTGGCCCTCTGATTGCTTGAATCCCCAGGAGCTATAGCAGAAGATTTGCCTAAATCTGGAGGGAAAATCAGCGATGGGGGGCTAGCTGGGATTTCATGAGGAGTAAAAGGAAATGAAGGGGCTGGAGTAGGTACAAGAATTGGAGCAGGAGCAGGAGCTTCTACAGATGTCTGAGCTAAGACACGTCGGGCAGAAGCACATCGCCGGTTAAATAAGAAGCTATAATATCTGGTGTGACAAATATCTGAATACGAGTCTTCTCTGCCATCAGATAGCAAGAGTTTTTTTCCCCTTTCACAATCTTCAATTACTCGATCTATCTGATCAAGTAACGCATCAAGTGTGTCATAGAAATTGAAACTAGAGGACCTACGGCTCAACAATTTTTCGCTATAAGTTGACCTTTCTAATATTAAGTCTAATCCAAGATCTTGTCCATTTTTCTTGGATTGTAACCACTGGAGCATGCATTCATCCCGTAACATATCCGCCTGCAGATTATGAATGGAATTAGAGAAGTGGACTCCGCATTATACATCAGTGTACCCTATAAGTAAAACTAGAGCATTGCGGTCTCTTTCTAAAAGTTTAGAAACGTCAGTACACACTATCCATATAAATGTGAACATTTTATCAGCAAGATGGTACATTCTTGATTGAGCATTCACAAAATTAACTGTGAAAACGTCAAAGAGAGGATAACTGGCGAGACATCAAAATCCAAAACGGAACGGAAATGCACAATATGAGGTACTGCCTGAAGCATAAACCCTGAGCTTAACGTCTGATAAAATTACCAGATACTGGATTTACCAAAAAAACAAACAAACAAGAGTACTTAGAGTTGAAAGGACACCAACTAGTGATTTCTGTGAATAAAAATTAGAACATGCTCTCCGAACTTACACAAAGTTCAGCAGGAAGAAATTTCTCAATGCATAAAATCAAACTACACATCCTAATATCTATATACCTTCTCCTGCCTTATCAATCCCAGCCCTGTTAAATAAGCCAATAAAGGTTCTTGTTCCTCCCATTTGCTTTGCAACGCGGTCGCGCGCACAGTATAAAGCAGAACAAAATTCACAATAAGCAGAATTCCTCCTTTCACTTGAATACTCATCTTGACCGTTGCTCCGGATACTTCTCATAGCATTGAATAACAATGAAACAAATCACCGATGCCTCGTGTCTCTTTAATGCCCAGACACTATAATGGTAAAAAGGTCAAATCTTTCCTCCGTCATATAACAAATCGACCTCACACATTCTCTCAGAAAATGTTTCCAGGGACTGCTCACAGATTCTAGATAGTCCACCACAAAACTCCAGCTAGGAGCTCAATAACTATAAAATCACTGTAGGGGCTCGAAAATATATACTCAAACACCTAGAAGCTGATAGTAAGAATAATCCATTCAAGGATGATTTCTTAGTCGATATACTCCTAATCTTATGTGATCAAATCTTTGGACACGCCTTATGTTTGAATCGTCCAAGCCAATGCCTAATGTCCGAAAGGTCAAATCTTTCAAGTATCAGCCGACAAACTGAATCGCAACTACTCTCCCCTAACAGTTAGTTTCTCATTAACTGCACCCAATCCAAAGTTCTATAGAGAAAAGCTCAAAGTTTCAACAACACTTGAGGAAGAGAGACATAAAAACGTAAACTGAAGCATCCAAAGCTGATTCAGGGTAATTTTCTGGGCAACCCAACAAGAGAACTAAACCGAGTAGAGAAAAATCCTTGTTTATGGAACTTTTCGTATGTCGATCCGATCCAGAGTCGCCGAAGTTATGAAATTGCGCGTAGTTGACCAAGGAAATCCGGTCGTAGACGTTCCCATAGTTATTTTTTCCGTATTCCTGATTGCCTAGCGTTAAAGGAAGCAGACAAAACGTTCCCGAATTCTTTTTGCATAGCTCTCCGGGTCGCCTTTAGTTGTAAACGATAAAGCTACGGTTAACAAAATAATTCACAATCGAATTTGGGTAATTAGGCCCAGCCCATTTGGATAGTCTTTTTTTTAAATTTTATTTTTATGTATGTAAGTTGAGAGAAATACTCTCGCTTCTCCCATTATTTGAGAGTTTTTTACATTTTTGACTAATTTAGGGGGCCTGCACCCAGTCCAGACGCTCCTATGGATTAGGCCTGGCCAAGCGCTTTTGCTAGGGCTTGAACTCGAGACCTCGTATTCAGGAGTTCACCTAATTGCTATCATACCAAGCTGCTTGGTTTCCCAATAGGGTTTATAAGGTTTAGAATTTAGGATTTTAGTCTTTCGGCAGCGAAACAACCATAATATTAATTATTATTTTTAAATAAAGTTTAATATTTAGGGTTTAGGGTTCATAAGTTTTAGAATTTAGGGTTTCAGTTTTTTGGTGGCGAAGCTACCGTAATATTAATTACTATTTTTAAATAAAGTTTAGCATTTAGGATTTATAAGAGTCGGGATTTATAAAGTTTAGCATTTAAGGTTTTAATTTTTCGGTGTCCTATTATTATTTTTAAATAAAGTTTAGTATTTAGTATCAAATGGCAAATGAGACGAATGCGACGGCTGCGGCCCCTGACGACGAAGACGACTCAAATACTGCTAATCCATGGCAGGAAGTCGGGTCTAGAAGAAGATCAGGTGCTGGAAAAGCGAAATTAACTGGAGCTTCAAGTAGCGACGGTTAGAACCCTAGAAAAACACTGTCGGCTCTAGAGAAAATCAGATCCAATTCAGTCTCCCTCTACGTTTCAAATCTCCCGTCTGAATGGAACGACCAAGATATCTGGAAATTCTTCGACACATATGCGCAGGTTTGTGATGTGTTTGCTACTTCGAAAATGACATTAAATGGTAAAAGATTCGGTTTTGTTCGCTTTGTGAAAGGAACAAATGCAGATGATATTGTGGGCAAGGTTAATGGTATGAAGGCTAGGAACAACAAGCTATTTGTAAATCTAGCTCGCAGCTCGAATTCTGGTAATACAGCTCAACCGGGACAACGTCTGAATCCATCTGTGCCTACAGGGACTTTTCCCCTAGATAATTCTACTCCTGAACCAACCGAAGTAGTGAAATTCTTGCCTACTGCGGAGGAGTCATCTTGGTTGGATACATGCCTGGTGGGTTATCCTTCACCCATCCTAGATCTGGCATCAATGGGCAAGTTATTAGAGGAACTCGGCTACTGGTGGGTCGATGGTGCGATTGGAGAGTGGGGAAGTCTTGATTAGGATACAAACTGTGGACGATCAGTTGAGATTACTAAGCGATGCTAGTGCCGCGGAACGTTTATGTTTATTCAACCTGCGTCCATGGAAGTTCATAGATGACAAGTTGATGCGTCCTGCTTGGGTTAAAATCAGGGGAGTTCCATTGCATTGCTGGTGTGCAAGATTCTTTAATGAAGTCTGTGCAAGTGTGGGTCATGTGATAAAAATTGATAAAGCAACTGTCTCAAAATCCGAAATGCAATACGAAAGAGTACTCATAATGACCTCCTCAAACATGTTGATTAACAGCACTCTGAAAGTTGAAACAGCTTCTGATGATTTTACAGTCAAGATTGATGAAGAGTTGCAGAGTGCTAAAGGGCTATGGGGTCCAGTCCACAGAAGAGTGTTGAAACCAGCTCCTGACTGGCCTATATTGGGCAAAACCATAAATCACACTGTAAGTAATAAAGAAGCAAAGATTCCTCCTGGGTTTGAAGAAGGGGTCAGGGATGAGCAGAACGTGGTTCAGGGTGTCTATAGGCCTGCAGAGGACTCTCTATCAGTTGATAATGGAGAAAACAAGGAAGTAGGAGAAGTGCTTGCGAAAGTAAATGAGATTAAAAGTAATGAGGCATTGAGAGAGGCTTCAGTTCTGGCTCAGAAAAGCTTCTCCCTGAAGGAGCAATTCAAAATCTGTATGAAATGGCTCTCAGACAAAGTGATTCAGTGAGGGGGGAGGAATGTATGATGCCCCTGTGCCCATCTCCAATCTCCCCCAGGCCATCAACTAGTCCGCAAGAGAACCATGTCCCCAATCCCTTGATGGTCTTGGACAAAGATGACAGCTCCCAGGAAATTCCGCACACTCCTATCTTGTCCAATGAAGTTGATACTGACCAATTTGGACTACAGCTGTATCTGGAACTAACTCCCAGTACGCTAGAGAAAACTGCAGGGGGATTATTGAATCCAGTTGAGAGATCTGCTGAGAAACTTAAAGAACAGACTTTGCGCATTCAAGCCTCATCAATTACTGGCAAAAGTGAGATTTTAACACTGGCCCCTTCTCCTTCAGAGGCCTCCAAGGTTTGGGAAGTTGCAAAAAAATTGGGAGCATCATGCTCTAAGGATTCTGAATCTGAGATAATAAGGAGGCTAGCAAAATTGGAGAATTCTGCTTCTGAGCAATACCAGCGTAAGCTTAAGAGACTCCCTGCAAAAAAGGTCTCTAATTAATACGCAATGAGGATGATGTCATGGAACATACGTGGATTAGGATCTCCTACAAAAAAGAGGTCAGTAAAAGACATAATCAAGCAAAACCAGGTGGATTTCATGTGTCTACAAGAAACCAAGTATGAAAACTTCAGTAGATCGAGGTGCAAAAGACTCTGGTTAGATGACAGATTCGACTGGTTCCATCAGAATGCAGTAGGCTCATCAGGAGGGCTCCTGTGTATATGGAAGATTGACTCCTTTACTCTGACAAATGCCACCTCTGAGGATGGCTACATTGCTTTAAATGGGGAGTGGGGATCAAATGCTACACAAGTCAAAATAATCAATGTGTATGCCCCCTCTCTACTGGTTCTTAAGCGTGAACTTTGGGATAAACTGCTAGTTGAAATTTCAGCAGGGCATAGACAAGGGCAATGTATTTGCGTGGTGGGCAATTTCAATGCAGTTAGATCAACTGATGAAAGAAGAAGTAGATCTTCCCCTGTCATCCGTGAAATGGCAAATTTCAATCATTTTATCCAAAACTCGAGATTAGCTGACTTGTCTTTACAGAGACACAAATTCACCTGTATAAGTGGCAGTGGTCTAAGCATGAGCAGACTTGACCATTTCCTCCTTTCTGACACTTGGTTGGAAAAATGGCAAATACCTTATCAGCTAGCGTTTCCAAAGGGATTATCAGATCATCGCCCCATCCTGATAAAGCACGAAGAATTGGATTAGGGTCCAAAAATCTTCAACACTCTGAACTGCTGGAGTGAAGTAGAAGGGTTTGAGGAATTTGTGCAGACTGAGTGGGAGAGCATCACAGTAACTGGCACAAAATCCTTTATGCTGCACCAGAAACTGAAAATCCTCAAGGCAAAGCTGAAATATTGGAACAAGGATGTATTCGGCCATGTTGAAAATGAGATACGCACCATAATTGGCCAGTCTGAATTGTTGGATTCAGTAGTTGAAAGGAGAGCTCTGTCTGAAGCAGAAAGTATAAACAGGATTCAGCTACGAGAGCAATTGGAAAAAACTCTACGCAGAAAGGACCAGATTCTATACCAGAAATCTAGATCTAAATGGATTGAAGAGAGTGATGGCAATACAAAGTATTTCAATGTCAGAATCAAGGAAAACAGAAAACAATATGTTATACGAGGGTTGCATATTGGAAACAGATGGGTGAGTAAAGTTCAGGAAGTAAAAACAGAAATCAAGAATCACTTTCAGAAACAATACACTGAAGAAAACTGGAATAGGCCTTGGTTGGATGGTGATGTATCTATGAAGGTAACCGAGGCAGAAAATGCAATACTCACAGATCCTTTTACTAAGCAAGAGATCTCTGAAGCAGTGAAGAGTTGTGCTCCTATGAAAAGCTCCGGCCCGGACGGTTTCAATTTTTTCTTCCTTCAAAAGTACTGGCATATCGTGAAAGCAGATTTTATAGCATTTGTGCAGGAATTTTACGAATCTGCCTGGTTACCTGAATCTATGGCCAGTACTTGGATCACTCTGGCGCCTAAGGTCTCAAACCCTCAGTCCCTGACGCAATACCGCCCTATCTCCTTGGTTGAAAGTGGATACAAGATATTAGCAAAGCTGCTATCTGTCAGATTATGCAGTGTTTTGTGCAGAGTGATAAGTAAGGAACAGTCAGGCTTCTTGAAAGGACGTCAGATTCTAGATGGAGTATTAATTGCAAATGAGATACTTCATACATACAAGAGAAGTAAGAAACCTCTACTCCTGTTCAAGGTTGACTTCGCTAAGGTTTTTGATATGATGAATTGGGATTTTCTTTGGCAAATGCTGCGGAAATTTGGCTTTGACGAAAAATGGGTAGGATGGATGCAAGGCTGTGTATCAACTGCAAGTGCAGCAGTATTGGTGAACGGAAGTAGCTCGAGGGATTTTAAACTGAGTAGGGGGGGTGAGACAGGGTTGTCCTTTGTCTCCATTGCTCTTTCTAATCGTTGCTGAAGGTCTGGGACTGATGATCAATAAGGCCTGCTCTCAGGGTTTTCTGACAGGAGCTAGAATCCAAAACATTGAAGTCTCCCATCTTTAATATGCTGACGATACTCTGATTCTGGTTGAAGGGAATGAGGCTAATGTCAGAACAATCAAAAGCATACTGCAGACTTTTGAACTTATCTCAGGGTTGAAGGTCAACTACTCGAAAAGCTTACTGTATGGACAAAATGTAGATGATAGAAGACTTGAAGCTTATGCTGGGAAACTATACTGCGACAAGGGGAAAATCCCTTTTATTTACCTGGGCCTACCAATTGGGGACAATCCGGGACATCAAAAAATGTGGGATGGGATGCTTCAGACATTGAGAAACCAGATCAGCAGATGGGATACTCGGTTCTTGAATACTGCTGGCAGACTCACTCTGATCAAATCTTCATTACTGAGTAAGCTCATATATTACCTATCTCTATTCAAAATTCCCAAGTCAGTTGCAAAAAACATCAAGCGGATCCTTAGCAATTTCTTATGGAGTAACTCAGGCTCTTCAGATAGACCTATTCAGTGGATAAAATGGAAATATATTTGCACGGGTATGAAACTGGGAGGTCTAGGAATCCGCGAGGTACGTAGAATGAATATTGTCCTGTTGTCTAAGTGGATTTGGAGGATGAAATCAGCACCTGAAAATCTGTGGGTTCGGGTTGTAGTAGCAAAGTATTCGAAGCCTACTGACACCAACACAGAACTTGATCTAATAACTGTACCTGACTCAATGTCTAAGCTATGGAAGGATATTTGGTACGAGGCATGTTCGTCAGTATGGTTTCGTGACAATATTCAGATGTCTGTGGGATCAGGGGACAAAGCCTTATTCTGGCGCACTAACTGGTCTGGGGAAGGAGCTTTTGCAACCTCTTTTGCTGACCTGTACAAGCTATCTGCTGATAAAGAGGTGCTTCTCTGTAATGTCTCTATAGGTGCCAATGATCAGATTTCCCTATCATTTCGAAGACGCTTAAGGGATTGGGAGCAAGCTTGCTTGGCTGCTCTTTGGGAGATAGCGCAGAATCTCTCCCCTCAGAATGCTGAGCCTGATTAATGGATTTGGAAAGGACACAGGACAGGGGAGTCCACTACTGCATCAGGATACAAACTGTTGGATGAAAGCATTCCTGGGGATGAACTGATGTTGAGCAAAAAGCTGTAGAGAGTGTGGTGTCCCATTATACCCAAATGCATACAACTATTCACTTGGAAGCTCCTGCAGGAGAGGCTAGCCACTATAGACAATATATGCAAAAGAGGAGTAGTTCTGCCAGCATCCCACAGGCTTTGTACCTGGTGCGCAGTTCATGAAGAATCATCTTGTCATTTATTTTTTGAATGTGAGCAGGCCAAGGAAACTTGGAAACAGGTTTATGAGTGGTTGGGAACTCCATATTTGAATGAACCTACGCCCTTGGAACACTTTGCACGCCATCTGAACCAGGTCTGGAGAAAGAGGAGTCAAGACATCTGGAAAGCAGTATGGGCTTCTACTGTGTGGAACATGTGGAGAGACAGGAACAACATAAGATTTGATATGGATGGAATAGAAAACACAATGGAATAGATCAAACGTGAAGTATGGGATTGGCTTGCAGCCTACGATCAGATTTCAGCAGCAAGCTCAACTGCAATATGGTTTGTAGACCCGGTAGTGACGATGAACATCAGTCTGAGATTATGAGATTATTTCAATGTAGTTTTTGTTAATGTTGGATAATTTTGCACATTGTAACTCCGTACAGTTTTGAGAGAGAAATATAGTCCTTTACCTACCAAAAAAAAGTTTAGCATTTAGTGTTTATAGGATTTAGGGTTTATAAGGTTTAGAATTTTGGTTTTTAATCTTTCGCCGGCGAAGCTGCCGAAATATTAATTATCATTTTTAAATAAAGTTAAACATTTAGGATTTATAAGGTTTAGAATTTAAGATTTTTAATTTTTCGACAGTGAAGCGACCGTAATATTTATTGTTAATTTTTGTTATAAATATATGTTATTGATATAGTGATAGGAACAGTTTTAAAAAGATAAGACTTCTGTAACCGCCGATCCTTACCTCTATATGAAGAGAATTACAAAGAATAATAAAGAACACAGTTTTACGCTCTTCTTCCTCTTTTCTCGCTTGGACCATAGAAATTTTCTGTGGATTAGATATGCAGCATGTCGATGTTGCTCAATTAATTTCAATATTGGTAGAGATACACATTTTTTCTTTTGTTGTTGGAAGAGCATTTGTAACGGATATAGAGAAATTGAAGCTCAGCAGTAAAACAAAGGGAAATTAGTACTGCAGTATAGGCAAGTTACTAATGCTACTGCTAGCTCTGGGTCGTCTGGCAAAATTGTTGTAATAGTAAGACTGAGGTGCAACAAACAGATAATTCTATGGGTCTGAAGGATGATTTTCCACCCTCTGTTTATATTCCCCAGGCTTTTACGCCGTCAGAACTTGCAGAAATTCCACCCTCTGTTGCTCCTGTGGTTTATTCTTATATTCTGGACACACCTTCTCTACAGTCTACAGCATTGTTTGCATTTTCGACATTGTGCTTCAGGTCTAAAAAAGCAGAAATTTTCCGAATGATTAGTCTTCTTACAGTACGAACAAGATGGAAATTTCCCTCCTTTTTTCATCACTGATGAAGAAGACCCTTGATCTTTTTTCAAGTTATCCTTCCTGTCCCATGGTTTTTTCTTTTTCCCATCAGGTTTCCCTTCAAACTTATCCAACTTTCCTTCAAATTTTCCAATGAATTTTTGAGCCAATAAAACCTTAGCTCCAGCTCGGTTATGCTCTCTAAATGCCATTATTTGCTCAGCAACCTCTAATGCAGACACCAGATCAACTACTGATATCTCAGATGCATCATATACATCCTCCAGCGAAGATATCTTAGCTTCAAATCTCACAGGCAGGGTTACCATAATTTTTTCTACAATCCTTTTTTCTTCCATTTTTTCTCCTAACAACCTTATCAGAGTAACAATCTACATCAACCTATCAATATAGTCTTTCAACTTCTCAGTCTCAAGCATGAATGTCACCTCAAATTCCTTGCGAAGATTAAAAAGTTTGAGTTGTTTTGTATGAGCATTACCTTGAAAGATTCGCTCTAACTCATCCTAAATTTCCTTCGCAGTATTGCAATTCATAATTCTGCTGAAAACCGATTCTGAAACTGATTGTTGGAGAACACTCATAGCCTTGAATTTCCGAGAGATTTTTTCCTCATATACCTTCATCTGGTTTACATTATTAGCCGGAGGTTGTATAGGTTCTGCATCTGACTCTATATCTTCCCATAACAGCTGCCTCTTCAGATACACTTTCATCTTTACCGCCCAGATTTGATACCCTTCACCGGTAAAGAAAGGGGTCGCTGTTCCTGACGCAGCTTGAGGTCCTAGATTTGGTGAAGCCATCTCTACAGCTCCGATACCACTGTTAATTATATTGGACT
>JAOYMZ010032234.1:0-16445 GCA_025802335.1 Pinguicula primuliflora | reverse complement strand
TAGAGTCCTTTGCCATTCCAGAGGCAGTATCAGTGGCTCCTGCTATCAGGAGGCCCCCTATTACAGCCAATAACTTTAAGTTGAAGCCATCTACAATCTCCCTGCTCCAGCAGCACACAGCATATCGAGGAGCTGACTTTCTACTTTGGTTTGGACAAGAACACCAGGAAGGAAGTGGATGCAGCTGCTGGAGGCGCATTCATGCAGAAATCATACAATCAGATTTACCAGTTAATAGATGGGTTAGAACAGAATTGCTACATGTGGCCAACAGAACTTCTGAGAGGAACCACGCAGCTTTCCCTCAACTCAAACCAGAATGATGCATTGGTTGCAGCCTTAAGTGCTCTTACTGCCAAAATGGCGCAATTAGCTTCAAACTCTCAGCCAAGCCCTCAAGTGAGTTTAGAATAAGTGAACTATATTTACCAGCAAGGGATTAATGATCAAGGATACTAAAATGATCTCAGAAGATATGAAAATCAAGGGAGACAGCAGTTCACATTGCATGACATGAGGAAGAATATTGAAGAATTGATACAGAAATTAGCAAGGCAAAGCATTAACTCTAACGCTCAAGTTGAAGCCAGCATTCAGAATCAACGAGAAATGTTACAAGGACAGCAGACAGCCATTCAGAGCCAGCAAGTGACTCTGCAAAGATTGGAGTCTACAGTGGAGCAGCTGGTCTCACAATTGAAACAAAGGCAACCGTCTGCTATTGACGTTTCTAGTGAAGGAATTGTGAGGGAAAGTTGTCAAGCCATCCTGTTGAGATCTGGTAAAAAGGTGGAGGAACCCCAGGTCCCCAAGGAGGCTGAGGTTAGGAAGGAAATAAAATCGAAAGTAGTGCAGTCTGATGAATCAGTGCAAACAAAATCAAAGAAAGAAAATAGAGTTTTATGGAAGCAAGGGGAGATTACTGCAGAAGAGGTTAAGTAAGCACCATACCCACAGAGGTTGATCAAACCACTTCTAGAGCAGCAATATAAGATTCCTTGAGAACTTTAAGAAGCTTCAGATCAACATCCCCTTTGCTGAAGCCTTGGAGAGGATGCCAGGATATGCAAAATTCATGAAGGAGATCTTATCCCATAAAAGGAGGGTGGATGATGACAGCACAATTTCCCTGACAGCTGAATGTTCTGCGATTATCAGCAGGCAGCTTCCTGTCAAACGTTCTGATCCAGAGAGTTTTGTTATCCCTTGCTCTATAGGAGAGCATATTTTTACTAAAGCTTTATGTGATTTAGGCGCAATCATTAATTTAATGCCTTATTTCATTGCACAGAAACTGGGGCTAGCCCAACCTCAACCAACAGGAATCACACTTCAGATGGCTGATAAATCGTTAAGGAAGCCAAGAGGAATTGTTGAAGATGTCTTAGTAAAAGTGAATGAACTCATTTTTCCCACTGGCATGGCAGAGGATCCAGGAATTCCCATCATCCTAGGCAGACCATTCGTGAGTACTGGAGACGCCTTGATTGATATGAGAAAAGGAGAGATCAAGCTAGAGTTGAAGATAAAGAGGTCAGCTTCAATGGCTTCAATGTGTATAAAACACTAAAGGTGCCCTTGGACTTTCTGAAGGAAATCGAACCATGTTACCGTGTTGAAGTAATCCCTGAAGGCCACATGGAGGAGTAGGGATGCATGACAGACCCACTAGAGGACGTATTATCTAGCGAGCAAGATGGCTCCCTTGATGACCTTGCTGATTGCTACCATGCCAATGTCTTGGATGAAGTTCTACCAAGTGAGCTCAATCAACCAGAAGAGCTGGGAGAAAAATCAGAACCCAGAGCAGACTCGCTGGTGCAGCCACCCAAGCTGGAGTTGAAACCTCTCCCTAGTAACTTGAAGTATGCCTTCTTGGTACTGAACGGGATGGCCTGTACTACGTTGACGAGGTTGCTTCCAAAGGATGGACTCTCTTGACTCATGGGTCACCTGATTCCCAAAGTTGGCTGTGCCATTGACGGTTGGGCCATCCATCTCATTTATATCTCCGTCGTTTATTTGCTCAGCTTTCGAAAATTCCATTTCATTGTGAAACATGCATTCTAGCTAAAAGCCATAGACAGTCCTTTTTATCTAAACATGTTCGTGTTTTATAAATTTTTTTGTTAGTACATTTTGATTTTTGGAGACCGACAATTATTATTGGGGGTCAGGGATTTCAATATTTTGTGCTATTTGTCGATGATTGTTCTCGTATGACATGGATTTATTCCTAGGTTTTTGAAAAAATTTCTCAGTTTTGTCATATGATTTATACCCAGTTTAACACTAAAAGTTGGGTATTGCGATCTGATAATGGGGGAGAATTTGTCAATTCTCATATGAAAACCTTTTACTCCGAAAAAGGTTGGCTACACCAAACTTCATGTTTCCATTCCCCACAGTAAAATGGTGTAGCCGAGCGAAAAAATGATATAACTCGAGCCTTAATGTTTGGGTCTTGTGTTCTCCCTAGTTTTTGGTCTGAAGTAGTTGTGACATCCGTATTCTTAGCAAATCGTTTACCTACTCAGGTCCTGAATTTTTGAACCCCAATTCAAACTCTCGCTGATTTTACACGTCCCTCCATCTATGTCCTTAACACCACATATTTTTGGATGCACAGTCTATGTCCATGTTCCTAAAGTTAGTCGTTCCAAGTTCGATGTATGTGTTGAAAAATATGTCTTTGTAGGGTATGTGGGCTTACAGAAGGGGTATCGTTGTTATAACTCTCGCACCGGTCGTATGATTGTTACTATTGATTGTAAATTTGTTGAGACTGAGTACTACTATCAGTCTCTATCCCAGTCAAGTGGTCAAGGGGAAAAAGGAGTGATAGACCCACTTGATTGGCTAGCTTCCTCTAGCTCGCCATAGTCGACTCATGTACCTCACATGCCTAACCCAGATGTTACTCCCATTACTCTGATGCATGCATCTCATGTGCCTCATGCACAAGCTATAGATGTGATTCCGGACTTTATTCATGTGCCTCATCCGCAAGAGTCATCTCATGAGCCGAGCCCTTCATTGGACCACAATGATGACGTAGTACAGACAGACTGTCAGGAGTCACCTCAGTGTTCTTCTCCTACGGGTATCCAGGTACATGCACCTCCTTCTGATGCTCCTATTTCTGTGAATTCTATGACTGGTTATGACGCAGGACCTAACCCTATGACACCCAAGTTTGTTCTACCCTCGAGGACTACTAGGGGTGTGTAGTCAAGAAAGTTTACCCCTGGTCATGTGTTGAAGTCTCAGAAGTATCCTATTGCTGATCTGGTCAGGAGAAGTCTTACTGAGTCTGCGCGAGCCTTCACTACTACGGTATATGCTGATGAGTTGCCTAGAAATGAGATGGAAGCCACGAGTCACCCTGATTGGAAGAAAGCTTTGGAGGAAGAAATGAGTGCGTTGAGAAAAAATGATACATGGGAGATATGTCATTTGCCTGGGGAAAAAGACCTGTGGCAGATGGGTATATACGATTAAGAGGAAAGCGGATGGGTCTATCGAACGATACAAGGCCCGATTAGTAGCAAAGAGGTACATTCAGACGTATGGGATTGATTATTCTGAGACCTTCTCTCCAGTGGCAAAGTTAGATACTATTCGGGTGCTGTTCTCAATTGCAGCAAACCTAGACTGGCACTTACATCAATTTAATGTGAAGAATGTGTTCTTGCATGGAGACTTGAGTGAGGAGGTGTATATGGAGGGTCCATCGGGTTTTTCAGGGAATTTTCGTCCTAATGAAGTGTGCAAGCTGAGAAAATCTCTTTATGGCCTAAAACAGCCTCCGAGAGCTTGGTTTGGTCAATTTACTATGGCTATGAAGAAGTATGGTTATCTTCAGAGCAATTTTGATCACACTCTGTTCCTGAAATGCCGAGATGAGGGGATCACATATCTTATTATATATGTCGATGATATGATCATCACCGGAGATAATGCTACAAAGATTGAAAACTTAAGGGAGAATCTCTTCAGAGAGTTTGAGATGAAAGAATTGGGGATGCTCAAGTATTTTCTCGGGATCTGGTCGAGACAGGGGATCTATATTTCTCAGATGAAGTACATTCTTGATTTACTTGATGAAACAGGACTGCTAGATTGTAAACCGGCA
This sequence comes from Pinguicula primuliflora, assembly GCA_025802335.1. NCBI lineage: Eukaryota > Viridiplantae > Streptophyta > Magnoliopsida > Lamiales > Lentibulariaceae > Pinguicula > Pinguicula primuliflora. The sequence continues at coordinate 12,310 of JAOYMZ010032234.1, read as the reverse complement.
GATACACCCATGATAGTGAACCATGGTCTGAAGATTGTAGAAGGGGCAGAAAGAACATACAGAGAGCAATACCTACACCTGATCGGGAAATTGATCTATTTGGCACACACTCGTCCAGACATCGTATATGTAGTTGGGGTCATTAGTCAGTTTATGCACAATCCTCAAAAGGATCATATGGATGCAGCCTTGAGAGTTTTGAGATACTTGAAGGGATCTCCAGACACGGGTATATTGTATAGAAAGAATGGACATTTGAAGATTAAGGCCTACACAGATGCTGATTGGGCTAGTAATCCAGTTGACATACATTCTACAGCAGGATATTTCACATTGGTTGGTGGCAATCTTGTCACATGGAGAAGCAAGAAATAAAAAGTAGTAACTCTATCAAGTGCTGAAGCAGAATTTTGAGAAGTAGTTCGTGATGTTGCAGAAGTACTATGGATAAGAAAGTTGATGACAGAGTTGGGATTTGCACCATCTCAAATATATCCATTGATGTGCGATAATAGAGTTGTGATTCAAATTGCACAAAACCCGGCCCAATGTGACAGGACCAAACATGTGGAGGTGGATTGACACTTCATCAAAGAGAAGCTGGAGAGTGAACGTGTTACACTTCCCTTTGTACGGTCTAAAGACTAACTGGCGGACATCCTAACCAAAGCAGTGAATGGACGTTCTTTTCATGAGATGCTATGCAAGTTAGGCATTGGATGCCCCACGCCTAACTTGAGGGGGAGTGTTGAAGATTATGTAAATAAGGAAGGATAATCACAATCAAATCTTTACCTTATCTTTCCCGTGATTGTAGGGATTTGGTGTTGGAAAAAAATTGTGTGAATAAGTCTATATAAATACATTGTATCATTGTATCATTATTAAGAAAAAAGAAGAGAGAAAATCCCCAGTGGATGTAGGCAATTGTCGAACCACATAAATTCTTTGTGTTCTTCGCATTTACATAAATACACATTGTACAGAACGACAAGAAGAAAACTGCAAATCAAACATCACATAATCGAATCAATTTCACGGCAAAACAAGAAAATAAGCATAAGAAATTTGCACCGATCCGTAAACATCCCCTAGCAACACACTAACAATCCAAGAATCCCACGCAAACTCACGACGCATAACATTTAGGTAAACCTATTCACTTAGGTAAATAATAATCCAGTGTAGGCTCACGGACTAGGATTCAGGGGCAGTCAATTCACATGGTGTAATAATCGAACAGAGCGGGATAGGATACTTAAAACACATATGGGTTCTAAGGGCTCCAAGTGTCACTGTTAGGCACTTGAATAGGCTATGCTCAAATCACTCCCCCCTTCTAATAAAAATCAGCAACACCGAACCACCAAAACAAACTAGGTTTCAGTTTCAACAATTTTGGATATTGCATCCAGAATTCATGCCAGTAGTTGAAGCTACTTGGACAGAACCAACACCCAACCTACCACCAATACCAAGGCTAGCAGACAAGCTCAAAAGACTTGGGAAAGTTCTTAGAGAATGGAACAAAACAAAACACGAGAACGTGATTCAGAATCTTAAAAATTTAGAAGATAAGTTGCTACTGCTTGAATCAAAATTTGAGACTTCACGATCAGAAAACGATAGAATAGAACTTATGAAGGCACAAGCAATACTAAAACAAAATCTAATGGTTGAGGAAATGCTATGGAAACAAAAAAACAAGAATAAGGTGGCTAAAACATGGAGACATAAACACTTATTTTTTCATTGGAAAAAATCCCGAATATGATAGGAAAAATCCCAAAACTAGTCACACAGGACATGAATATATCTCTCACCAAATGGTCGGACCTGGCTGAACTTAAAAAAGTTGTTTTCTCGTTAGATAGTGATAGCGCTTCAGGGTCTGATGGCTTCACAGGGCATTTTTATAAGCATTGTTGGGAAATAATTAAAGAAGATGTCTTAGCAGCAGTGGCCTCTTTCTTTGTAGGAAGGGTCCATTTACTAGACGAAAAGGGCAGTATTATGTGGATTTCGCATGAGATTGATCCATAATACCATATTTACTACACACGAAAAAAAACATAGTGGTCAAACCGGGCGCTGGGATTGAAAACTAGGTCGCGCGCATTTTTTGGGGTTAACTTTGGATTCAGATCCAAAAATCAATCCCACAAAAATCGTGGTATTGAACCAATAACATTTTGGACCTTCACATTCACCCTCTAATATTCTCACAAATTATATCAAATTATCATCGAGATTTAAAGCTCCATACCAACCGAATATTTGGGAGAAACCATTCAAAACTCACGGACCATAGAGAAATTTTGCATGAAATCAATGAATCACCATGCCAAATCCAAGATCCAGGACTATGTACAAGGTAACGCATTCAAACTAAACAGATTATGTGTGTTAATTTTCGGAATTCATGTGGATTTAGACTATTATGTGTTGCCCACATTTAATTGTAACTTTATACACCCACGTGTATGGTCGCCGATGCTTCAGGCGTTTCTTCGTGTATGGTCACCGATGCTGTAGGAGATGTCGATTTCTCGTCTTTACCATTGTCCATTTCCCTTTTCTGAAGGGTTGCAGAATGTTGAAGGTTGGTTCGAAGTCGAAGAGATGCAAGAGAGGTGAATCACACATATACCGCAAAAGATTTGCCCGAGGGCATTTTAGTAATTTAACTATATTTTTAAAATTGGGCCAACTTTTGGTGACTCTAAGTAAACATGGGATTGTATTTTTTGGGTCCTATCCCATTCCAACCCAATTCTGAAATTTGTGTAAATTGTGAGTTTAAATCCTAAATTAATCCTTGGCCGGGAATTCAAGTAAACGGACCCGAAGAGAATTAGGAGGGACTATATCCAATACACTCATTAGTTTAATACCTAAAGTAGATAATCCAGGTACATGCTCAGATTTTAGACTCATAAGCTTATGCAATTTCTCCCAAAAAATCTTAACCAAAATCTTATCTCTAAGACTGGCCCCTATCCATCCTTAGATAAAAAGCAAGCAGGATTTAACTTAGCTATTAAATTAGATATGACAAAGTCATTTGATAGAGTTTCTTGGTTTTTTCTTATTAAGGTTCTTCATGCTTTTGGTTCTCTGAGAACTTTATAGATATGATATGATGTATAATATCTTGTGGTAGCTTTTCAATTGCAATTAGAGGACATGTACACGAATTTTTTAAATCCTCAAGAGGTTTGAGGTAGGGAGACCCATCTCTCCTGCACTATTCATTATTGCAGCAGAGGTTCTATCCAAAGATTTAAATGACTTGATGGAACACAACACACACTGCACATTTAAATCATATCGTGTTTGTCATACTGTTTCTCACCTTGCATCCGGAGATGATGTACTAATCCTTGCTAGAAGGACTAAAACTGCTTTATCAGCAGTATTGGGAGTATTATAAGACTATGAGTCATGTTTGGGGCAGCGCATGAGCATGATAAAGACCACGTTCATCCTGTCTACTAAAGCACCAAGACAAAGATCTTAATTGATTTCAAGAGAAAAAGGATATGGAAGAAGCACTCTACCTATGACTTACCTCGAATGCTGCCTATACACTGGTAGAAAAATTGCGCAACTCTTCACTCCATTGATCACAAAATTCCTGAATAGGCTTGAGGGTTGGAGTTCTACTTATCTATTGAAGGGTGGTAAGCTCATACTCATCAGACATATTTTCACAAGCATGCATATATACTTTCATGTCTCTACAGCCTCCAGCATATATTCTGGAAAAGCTAGACCAACTCATGGTGGATTTTTTACGGGGTTGGGAGGATAGGAGAAGAAAATATCACTGGAAGAAATGGACAGCTATCTGTTTCCCAGCTGAGGAGGGAGGTTTGGGGATAAGGGGACTAAAGGACAATAACAAGTCCTTCAATATGAAGTTACGGTGGAGATTTCATGAGCAGGAAACATTATGGGTAGAATACATGAGAAATAAATGTTGCTCGCGGAACATTCCTGCCACGATTACACAAACACAACAAGCATCACACACTTGGAGAAGAATGTTGACAGTTAGGGGCATAATGTTAGCCAACACCAGATGGAAGATAGTAGAGGGAGAGATGAGTATGTGGTGGGATAAATGGATAGGTGGAGCACCTATGGGAATCTATATCAATCCTACGAACACCAATCTGCAAATTAAGGACATATGCACAGGCACAAACTGGAACCAAGGGAAACTACATGATGCTTTTAGTCTGAGACCAGAACTTATTGCTGAAATACCATAAATGGAGTTAAGAAATGGGAAGGATAAATAAATATGAGAAACCAACTCTAAGGGCCTTTTTTCGAGTAATTCTGCATGGAACCTTATATGTCAAAGAGACACATACAACAGACTTTTCGCAAGAAGCTTGGATGTACAGATTCCGGAGAAAATCAACTCAATATTTGTGCTATGGATGTAAACCTGCAGAAGAAAGGAGTTGTCATCACCTCTATGTGAAGCTGTTGCATCTCACAGCCTAATATTGAATATGTTGTGCATCTATTTGTACTAAGTGAATTGACTGACACTCTTTGGTTTTTTTTCATCATAGTTTAGGAGTTCCAATGGGTACAACATCGGATCTAACATCCAGAATAAAGACTTGGCAAACTACCAAGGAGACAAAGCTTCTTCAAAGCATATTCAAGATATTGCCTTTGTTGATATGCAGGATTATTTGGAAGACCACGTGTACTCACTGCTTTCAAGGAACACGAATCCCTCACTATGAAGCTATCAACATTGCAAAAAACAGCCTTCAGGACATAATACGATCCATGCATATACAATGCCCCTTGACTAAGCAGGAGTCGGATGCACTCACAACCCTTGGAGTTATTGACACAAGGTGACAGACTAGGCTGGACCAATGCACAGCAGGTAATGATCATTAAGGAGTGCATCAGCACTTCCTAACAACATTTTTGATGATCTGCAGATCTTCGAGTACAAGTAAAGAGGGAGAGAGGAAGGAGAATGAGATTGGAGAAAAGAAATCACGTGGCAAACTGTACGATGTTCAGGTCATACATAGGCTGTTATATGGACCAAGAAGGCCTTGTTTGCTGCTATCAGGGAAAATCTGCACAACAGGAAAAGGAAGCAGCTTCAGAAGGACAACAAATGGAGACACACTGAAACAGGAAAACATGACTAACTGTTAAGCGCTCAGCTCCTAGTACAGACTCAAAGGACTAGGAGTACATGGATGGGCAGGCAGGCACGCACTCATTTGTTAACACAATTCAACACTCCCCCTCAAGTCCGACTAGGTAAACCCTGTTCGACTTGAACACCCATACCGTATATATTTGGTAAGCAGCCGAAGCTATCAAACCGTGACAAATTAGGCTCTGATACCATCTTAGAAGTTGGGAAATTGGGCTTGGCCCCTAACCGGTGTCTCGGGCCCTTGGAGAAATCGAGCTCGGCCGTAATTTTTGTAGCTTCGGGTCCCGTGGGTGCGGGTGCGAGGTTAATTTCACTAGGAATGTGAGTTATCCTTATAAAATCCTGAGCTTAAGATAATTGATTCTCCCCACAATTCCTATTTATACATGTAATTCTAGTGTTTTGTTTCCAGTATGGGATAACACAATTCAACAGAAAGCTCAAGAACGAATTCAAAGGCCAATCAAGAACTAGATCTAAACATCTAGCCCTCCAACCACCTATCATCGTGTTGTGCTCCTTCACCCTCCAATGCCTCATCCGGTGGCGGATACAGGAATATATGAAGGGGGGCACGATCCAAATGTTGTATGTATAATTTTTTAATAAATATTTTAATAATTATAATATTAAAATAATATAAAAATGACAATAAAAATTAAATTTGTGTGATATTTTTTTTCTTTATATGCATACAAAATTAACAAAAATATCAGTTATGAAATTATTCTCACATGAGAATTACGTAAACAATCTTATATTTTATTTTTGGTGATCAAAAGTGGCCAAAATTATTGCGATAAATCTATATGTTATAATACTGTTAGCTATCGTTGTAAAATTTTCTAAACTAATCTTATACTTGGTTAAAGATATCAATTTTTGTTATAAATATTGTATCATTTCTTTAAAATCATATAAAATTATGCAATACAAAATAAAATGACACAATCAATATAAAATAAATCATCAAAACTTTTATTAATATGAATATATAATGTAAACAAAAATGATCTATATTCTATTTTATAATATATAAAATATTATAAATAATTGAGGGCAGATTTTTTATGGGGCCCGAGACCCTAGGCCATTAATAACTCCGCTCATCTTTTTTAATCCGCTCCTCTATATATTAAGATGAATCAAACAAAACAAAAGCAAAAAATTTGCTCAATCTATAATTTTTTTTAAGGGGGGCACGTGCCCCCCTCCGCCTCTGCCTCTTCGTCCAAGATTCCTATCTCCTCTAGCATATGCGAGGTTATTTTCACTCTTATGAACCCATTTAATTAATGTGTGGTCTATTTTGGCCTCCATTTTGGGAACCTCAAAATCAACTCACGTGGGCCCATATTGGCCTCAAACCCATTAATTAATTCGATTAGCAATAAATTGTTCGGACTAAAATTGTTGATTATATGCATCCATATAATCAACAATTTTAATTATTGCATAGTTAAAAATTTATGAAATTTTCATGTCTTACACCCATACTTGGGTTTCTCACCCATGCAGTTAGCAGAGCATCCACCGCTTCAATCTCTATGTCTTGATTGTCTCGGTTTCTGCATATGCATAAAAGACTAAGCAGAGCAGTGGTTGCTGCTTCCAAGGGAGATGTGCAGCTCGTTATTATTATTGCAAAAATTGGTGCCCCATTTCTTGCATGAAGGATAGCTCCTCCCTCTTTTTGTACCTGACGATGTTTTTGAGCTCCTGCGACATTAATTTTGACAGTAGATATGTTGTAGGGGGTTGCCATTGCAAATTAGTTAAAATCACTGTTAGGGATGGTGAAATATTCTATTGGATAAGGATTTGTTCGATACTTCCCCCCGCCCATGTGGAGTGCTAAATTTGTGGTTAGCCAAAATGAGTCTAGTGTGATTTAAGAAAGGAGATTGTAGGGGTTGTTTCTCTATTCCTGATAGAGCATCTGGCTTTTCCAAATGAGCGAGCTGATGGAAGTGAAGATGAGTTGAAACAGCACATGTAGAGTTTTGCATAAACAGGTTATTTTCCATGATTCTAATCTTTGAGAAATTAGCTGGTTAGATAGTGCATTTCTAGTCCACATTTGAGTAGGACCATAGTTCCGATGTCATTTCAATGTGTGAGAATAAGTGTTCTATGATTTGTGGGCGGAGTTGTGGCACCAACAACATTTTGAAACAAGGATACACCTTTTGTTTAATCTATAAAATTACATTTTTATACTACACTCGCTAACATAATAACATTTTTTATATTAACAATTCACATGCACGTTTTTTTCAAATTCAATTCTCCAGGAAACAGTGTCCAGATTACTTTGTTCTAAATTTTTTTACAATTAACAAATTTTGTCTCAAGGCTCGGTAAAATTGGGTGAAATTAGAGTTTTGATTTGAAATGAGTCCAAATTGTGTTGTACAAAGGGTACCAGTAGAGAGAGACATCCGGGCGGTCCAGACTAAACTCGCCCGCCCGTTTTAGAAATTGATTAGGGTGATTGGAATCTGAACCGGACCGTTTAAAACGGTCTGGATGAAGCCCGTCCGTGTTTTTCAAAACTGTAAACGTGTTCGTCCGTTTTTAAACGTCCGTTTTTAAACGCCCGTTTCCGCCTGTATCCGCTGTTTATTTATAATAGAAATAATTAACCGTTTAACCCATTTTACTCGTTTTATCAATAAACGATTTTAACCCGTTTTAATCCGTTTGACCCATTTTAATTTATTTAAACATGGTTAAAAACAAAATTATATATGAAATATAGTTAATTAAAACATTTAATTATATATGTGGTTTATACAGGTCACGCCCGCATCCACCCATTTAAAATTTTCATAAACTGGACCGCCCGTTTACTAAAACGGTTTAAGCCTGGACCACTTGTTTTATAATCATAACCCGCCCGTTTTTAAAACGGGCAGCCCTGGACCTGGTCCGGTCCAGGCAGAAACGATCTGAGCCCATTTAGCCCGAACCGTTTGCCTCTCTCTAGGTACGAGGGGATTTTGACTGATTTATGTCAAAATTAATTGTAAATACGAAGTTATCTAATTTAGTACAAGATGTATTGATAAAAAAAGGGTATTGCTATATGTACTGAATTTTTCATACCGAAAAAGAATCCGACACTATTTTTAGAATCATCATTTTGAAATCTTTTAAGAACCGGTTATAGATTCTTATTTTGGTAATTTCGCCGCCGAAAAAATATAACTATATTAAATAAGTATTTTAATACTCAGTGTACTTTCTACGCTCATTCATATCAATGAAGTATTTTTACGAGGTAAAAAATAAAAAAAATAAACGATGTGTAACGAGGACCAAAATAAAAATTTAGATTCTTTACTAAACATATTTAGATCCAGTCTTTTTTTCTATTTTTAATTAATTTTTTCTGTGTCCCGATCACCTTGACTTATGGCGAAAAAATGAGAAGTGACAAATCCTCCAACGATTCAGAAACTTAATAACTTTAATAAACAACTCTACAGCAACGATTCAGAAAGCTCTATAAATATTAAGCCTCTTTCATGCACTTGAATACCCCGTCCCAACAGAAGAACCAAAATAATTCAATAATCGATGAAATTTGTTTCAGCATTTGGGCATCGAGATTCTTGATTCTTCTAACAGCCCGACATGGATAAAAATATTGTCTTGGGGAGTTTGAGAAGAAATGCTTCTTCAACCGTCAGTCATTATGGCAGTGATGCTCTGGAGATATTTTCTGCTTCATCACGCGCTCGTGAAGATGAAGAAGAAGCCCTGAAATGGGCTGCGCTTGAGAGGCTTCCGACGTTTGATCGGTTAAGAAAAGGCCTTCTCGCCGGCCCAACCGGATCCCTGGAACAAGTGGACGTGAAACAACTCGGAGTTGAAACACGGAAAGAGTTGCTGGATAGGCTGGTGAAGAACGGGGAAGAAGATAACGAGAATTTCCTTATGAAGCTAAAGAATCGAATCGACAGGTATTTTGAGGAATTCGTGGACAAGTTTTTTTTGGTGGATGGATATTATTATTAGCTAGTTAGATATTTTGATAACAAAATGATAACACCATATCAAAATCAAATCAAGTTCAGTGACCAAACTTGTTTAGGCCCGCAGGCGTGCATCCCTCTAAAATTTGAAATTATATATTATTTTATATAATATCTATATTATTAAGCCAAAGGGGTAAACCCAATTTGGGTGCCAAAAATTTCAGAACAAAATGACAATACAAATGAGTTTCGATATAAGTGATATAGTGGTGACGTCATCCCTCTTTCTTCTTTTTATTTTTTTTTCTTTTCTTTTTATTATTATTTTATTATATTTCCTTTTCTCTCTCCCACATTCTTTAAATTAGATATGTACATTAAATTGATTATCGTTCATTGAAACGGACTTTACCATAATAATCGGCGCGTCCTGAAGTTCGATTTGAGATGTTATTTGATATGGTTTCGACACCGTTTCAACTATAGTGACTTCACTGACGTGTAATTGTACACACGAGTGGCTTCAGCCACGGGCAATAACCAGTCTATTAATAATGCTGCATTCCGTCGCCGTTAACTCTACCGTTACAATTTGTTGTCTGCGTTTGTCGTATTCTGTTTTTTCTTCTTTCTTTTGTGTGCCCTTTCCTTTTTTTTGCTGCCGTCTGTGTGCAGTTAATGTTTTTTTTATTGTTTTTCATTTTTTGGTTTCTCTCTCTAACTTCTTCCTAAAATTAAATTTATTCGGTATGTCGTTCATCATTTGTCGAAACGGAGTCCATCATAATTATCAGCACGTTGTGCGGTTCTATATGACATGCAACTTCATACCGTTTCAACATACTTATCCATTTTAGCGGTAGTATTAACTTCAGACGCGGTAATTTTACGTACCAGTGACTTCAGTCACGGGCAATATTCTAGTTTAATTGATTTTATAAATTTTTATTAGATGCAAATAATATAATCAATTTATTGTACTTTCAATAATAATACTAGACATACCAAAAATTCAATGTACTAAATTTGGTATACCATTTTTTTTTGACATTTTAGGTTGTTGAAATTAAAATATAAGATCAATTTAAAAAAAAAATTAGATTCCTCTGGAATTTGGAGCCATAAGTGAACAAAAAACTTTGAGTTAGTTTTTTGAACTTAACCAAGACTTGTGACCTGCTTTGAAATTTGCTTGGAATGAAAATTTCAGAATTGATCATATATTTTAAATCGAGCAACCATAAATGGCAAAAAAAACTTTGCTACTCTAAACACATAATAACATTTTGGGCACTCCAAACAACACATATTATTAGTTTTGGTACGAGTATTCCAAAATTGATATTATATTTTAATTTCAGCGACTACGAATTGAAAAAAATTAGTACCGATTATTTATGTTTATTTCTTTCATTGTTTCTTATTTTATAGTTTTATTCTTCATTACAACTTGTTTTTTATTCTTTTAGTATGTTTATAGTACAAAATAATCCAATCTCATGGTTTATTGTATCTTTAGATACAAATAATAATAATAAAAAATATGCAAGTAATTGACTAATAAAAAAATAATACAAAATTATCTCACCTACTATTTTTCCTATAGCAAGTGTAGTGGTCGTAAGTCGGACCAATTCTAGAGTGCCCATCTGGTTGCGGCTCCATACCCGATGTCGGATTTTAGTGTCAGCGACTTCATTCATAATCGAAAAAATTCCGAACGCTAGCCTAAAAGACTCGGGTCAAATCCAAAAAAGGGAACTTTAAGTTGAACTCGCCGGAATCCAAATTCGCCAATGAGTCCAGATGCACATTCCGGAAGCGATAATAATTTTTAGATAACTAGTCTCATCGAAAGAGGAATAATAGACGATTAAAAAATTCTTTTGGGGTCACGTGTTTTAATGAGATCATCCCACCTCTTATCTCAACTTGATTCTTTATGCCAATTGATATCAAAGTCAAATAAAAAAAAATCAAAGTCAAATATAACCTACAAATTTGGTAACGGTATAGGGGCTCCTATCCTATATTTGTGTCCTCTTATCCAAAGACCCTTTATAATATTTGTGGGCTATGATCCCAGGCAAATCCATGATGTTTTTGCCTTTAAAATCACATCGCACGAACACTACAATATATAAGTTTTAAAAATGGCACCATTAATTCATAAAAATTAAAAAATAATTAATTTTTAAATATTTTTAGTGGGTTAGACTCCTCTACACAACATTTAGGTGCAGGGTCCGTACACAACCCATCTGTGCCACCACCGTCGTAAAATTTGGTTGCATCATTTGAAAGCCCATGTGTAGGAGATTAATATCCTCATGTTCTGATGCGGTCCTGGCATCTCCATCGCCGGAAATTTCTAAAACTCTATTAAGGACTACTTAGCCCAGGGAAAAAAAGTATTAGAAATTCATGGCGATGAAGTCGTCGGGACCGCATCGAAACATGGAGTTTTTGATGTCCAAACGCATGAGCTTTCCAATAGTGCAACCAATTGTAACGACGAGTGGTGGCACGTATGAGTTGTGCACCTAAAGGTTTGTACACACGAGCATGATTCTATTTTTAATGGTATATATGTTGTTTAAGGTTTTAGCTTTATAGAATTTAGAAGTTTGGATTTTAGTTTTTCGGTAGCAAAGTCATTGAAATATTTATTATTATTTTTTAATACGGTTTAATTTGTAGGATTTAGTTATAGGATTTTTTTCATACTAATTTTTATTCTACTAATTCTATTTGGTAGGAGTAGTGTCTTGTATTGTAAGGTTGCGTTTGATTTGGGGGTGGTCGATTGGATTTGATATTGATTGCGTTTAATTTGATATCAAACCAATCCGTTTGGTTGTATTGATAACGTTGTATAGAGACATTGATTGATTTTTAATATATTGTTTGGTATCAAATGTATTATATTTGATTATTTGATATTAAACACCTAAATAACTTGAAATGACCATTTTGTATTTACAAGATAACATTTTGAAATTCTCAATTTTTACGAATATTTTCCTTTTAAAAATAATAATAATAATAATAAGTAGGGAAATACTCATTAAAAATTAATAAAATATTAACTAATTAATAATTAACATTTTATTAATAA
>JAOYMZ010032223.1:0-16445 GCA_025802335.1 Pinguicula primuliflora | reverse complement strand
TTGGATTTATAGCTTTTAGATTCTGGTTTTATAGGGTTTAGCTCTTGGGTTTATATTTAGCTCTTGGTTTATAATATTTAAATATGGTTTTAGATTTTTCGGCGGCGGTCGCCGCCGTAATATTAATTTAGCATTTAGGTTTATATAATTTATAACATTTAAATTTGTGGAAAATCATTTATATTTTGGGCAAACGGGGAGGGGGTGCGCTGGGGGTGCCGCCAGGGGGGTGCGCTATAGCAGGGCTCCTTAAGATAAGGAAAAAGTTTGAGAGTTTAGTTAGGGAAGGCGGCCACCTCCCATTTTGACGCTGAACGATCTGCTTTTGCGCTGTACGAATGCTGTCTAAGTACTCGATTATAGGCGACTAACCAACACATAGTCCATCTAGGATTTTCTTGGACTAATTAAACTAATGGTATGAAAAAAAAACTAATGGTATGAAAAGAATCTTTCTGACTTTTCATTTTTGAATCTCAACAGGAGCTATTATAGATGCAGCAGCTCCAAGGGTTGCTTGGCACGAAAGCAAGTTGAGCAAAGCTGCACGGATCCGGGAAAGTACATCGTGACCTATTCCGCCGAGCACACCCATAGCCAGCCGACACGGAGGAATTCATTAGCCGGCACCGTCCGGCAGAAGTTCCCGTCGGCGAGGAACCCGAACGGTTACAAGACATTTAAAAAGGAACCCTCTGAGGAATCAAGTAATTTGCCGATGATCAAGGAGGAAACGTTCAATAGACCGGAGGACGACGAAGCACATGTGAAGGAGGAATGCCACGGCGGCGGCGAAGATCACGATTTTGTCCTGTCGGAGTTGGTGCTCAACGAGGATTTCTTTTCGGGATTGGAGGAATTCGATGATTTCGACGTGAAACTCCCCGGATGCCGGGATTCGGGGAGTAAGTTTCCGGTCAGATCTCGGAGCTGATATGAACAAGGAATTGGTCTTGGGTTCTTGTTGTAATGAAGCTTTCAAGTTTTGGGGTAAGGAATTATTTTATATCTAGTTGAAGGAATTATTCGGTGGATAGATACAAATATATTTATAAGATAGATGCTACACTTACATGTCCATATCAAAACATGACAATCATAGAAGATGGTGTTTTGCTTTTGCACTCTCTGGACCTCTGAATCATTTTCGGTCTCGACGTTTAGCATTTCCATTACTAAAATTGGAGTTTCCAATACAATGACTTGTACGTGTATCCTTGATTCCTTTTTATTGTTAGTTGATTTTTTTTAAAGATATAACTAATGGGTGGCGTTCATGGTATATGAAGTTATATATGATTTTATACATACTTTCCCTATTCCGGTCACACGATGACGAAATTGGGCACATCGTTAGAAAGCTTATATATAGGAGATCATATATTCAAGTTTTAGTGATATTTCGACGACATTATCACCGTTTAATGGAGGGTTCACATTTCCCCTTGGTTAAGTAGTCCTAAATAGGGTTTTAGAAATTTCCGGCGACGAAGTCGCGGGAACCGGACCAAAACTTGAACATATAATCTCTTATGTATAAGCTTTCTAACGATGTGCCCAATTCCGTCAACGGACAATCCTAGTGGCCGGAATTAAAAAAGCATGTATAAAGTCATGTATAACTTCATGTACCATGAACCTGCCCCATAACTAATATATTATGCGTGAGTGATCCCTTCACAAACATAGAGATTAATAGACAATTTTAGAAAATGTGAAGCAAATAAAGAGAGAGTAAAAGTTGGTAATAAAAATATTATTTAACAAAGGAGTCATCCTATGATCACATAATTTTATACATATTTATATATATATATATTTGTAATTTCGACTACTATTATCGTCTACAATCGAAATTAGACACATAGATAGAAAGCCTATACACAAGAGCTCAAAACTCATGCTTCAATGTGGTTTTGACAATTGTGTCGTCGGAAATTTCTAAATCTTAATTAAGGACTACTTAATCCAATGAGAAAAAATATAACGAAACTTACGGCAATCAAGGTGCTAAAATCACGTCAGGCCATGAGATTTTTGGTCTCAAGTGCATGGACTTTCCATCGGTGTGACCCATTATGATTGCAGGTGGTAGCAATTGTCAGAATTAAAATGTTTTTTTATAAATATGTTTAAAGTTATATAACTATATAGACTTTATATAGTTATATAGTTACATAACTTTAAACATATTCCCCTTTAACAAAATAATAGTATATTCTAGAGAGAAGCGAGAGCCTCTTACTCTAGAACATCCGTAGAACCATAGGATCCCGACCAACAACCGTCTAGTTAGCCAGCACCGGCAACCTCTAGGAACATCTCACCTTCCATGTAGGGATTTAGCCATCCATAGCTAAGTCTGAGTGTCAGGTAGAATACCCAAATTTCACGGCTAACCAAACCCATCCTCAAGGAATTCTCCGCAAGGAGAAACAATCGGAGGAAACCGTAGCTCAACCACTGAATAATCGCTTTCACCCATTAGGGATCATGGAGTATAGTACGAGGGCAGGAGTCGAGGGCATCCGATCTGAGGTCCATTTGCGGCTGGGTCATTGTGTGGAAGCAGAACACCAGGAAACCATTTCATTCTTCTTCACGAATTTTCCCAGAACATGGAGCCAGGACGCAATGAGAACTATCTTCAATCTTCAAGGGCAAGTACCCACTATTTCCCTACCCAACAAACTCTCTAATACGGGTAGTAGATTTGGGTTTGTCAGATTTGGGACTGTGGTTAATGTTAAAGTCTTCGAGGAAAGTCTGAATAACATCTGGATTGGGACATTTAAGCTGAAAGCCAATGCGGCCAGATTTCCTAAAGAGGAATAGATAGAGGTGAATCCTGGGAATTTATCCAAGCTGGTATATAGGAAAAAGGTAGCGATTAAGCCTATATTTCGGCCGTCCATTAGAACGAGATTGAGTTATAAGGCTATAACAAGCAACGAAGTGGGAGAGTCAAGTGGGAAACAGGATGATGAACAGGCTGGTAATCAGGAGGTACTGCTACCTAATACTGGGAAAGATCAACTCACTAATCTAAGAAGAGGAAATCTTCCAGGGAAAAAACCAGACATCATTTTAAAATCTACTGGAGAGGATGCAAACTGGCTGAAACACTCTAAGAAAATCTACTTAAAAGATCCAGAGAGCTGTATGACATTTCAGCATGAACTACACAAAGGGGGATATAGGAACCTATTGGTCTGCAGCTTAGGCATGGGGACTGCACTGATAAGAGACACGGATGGAATAGAACTTGATACCCTTATGAGAACAGATAAAGAATGGGCTGATACCTGGGTCAATAAATGGATGAATTGGATAGAAGGAGGTGAAGTGAAAGAGCAATTAAAATGGATCAAGATTTATGGACTGCCTCTGAATGCTTGGACGAATGAGAATTTACAGATCATTGGTAGCAAACTTGGAACTTTCATTAGAGTGGATAAAGTGACAAAGTCCAAAACCTTCCTGGAAGCCGCACAGATCCTAATATTCAAGAAACTAGGTCAGGACATCAGCTCCAAAATGGAGGTGACCTTGGATGGACGCAACATCACAATATGAATAGTGGAAGCACATGAAATGAAATTTGAAACTGAGATTTGGAAGGATGATACACTATCTGAAACCAGTGAAGAAGAACAATCCAGAAATGTGGTCAAGGAACTAGATTTATCTGAGGACGAAGTTGAATGGGAAAAAGACTACGAGGCACAAGATAAGGTACTATCTAATGGATTTAATAAAGAAAGTGACTATGAACTAGATTTTGTGAAGGAACGGAGCTGTGAAGGGAAGGGTCGTTTATGGCAAAGACCATCTGCTGATGAGAATCTCGCGGAATCAAGTGTGGCAAACTCTATAAACATAGCACGTAGCAGAAATATGGAATTTGAGGATATAGTATGGCAAAAAGACTTTGAATCAGAAGTATTTTGGTTGGCTCATGAACTCGAAAAAAATCAGAACATAACAGCTGAAAACTCTACCTCACACCCAAAAGATAGAGAAATATCATATATGGAGGACAACTGTGTCATCGCTGAAGAAATAGATATTAGCATGGATGATGAGAGATCAGAGGAAAATGAAAAAATAGTTGGGGACAGTCACAAAAGAAAAGGGAAAATCAGGAAAAAGATTGCTCAAAAAAAGAAAAATGAATCTATAAGGAAAGAGATGTAAAAAGAGGCAAGGAAAATAAGATCGGAGGTTAGAAATAAAGCTGCAAGGGACATGGCTCGTAGAGAAAAAAGCGTCACACCCACCACTTCCCTAAATGATAGCAATATCATTGCATCAAATAGTAGACACCTCCGGTCTCAAGCTTAAGATATCTTAGCCCTTGGAAAGAAAATGGGAATGAAAACGCACAACAAGGATGAGATAATTATCACTGAATTACAATCTATGGAACAAAGGGACATAATCAAAATAAACAGACTTGATGTAGACAAACAAGGGGGGATTAACACTGTGATTCAGAAATGAAGATCATATCCTTTAACACCTGAGGCTTAGGAAGGAGTCAGAAGCGCAGAGGGATTAAGAAACTATTGAGGGATCAAAGAATAGACTTTGTGGTATTTCAAGAAACAAAAAAGGAGGTGATCACCAGGGCTTTTTGCCGGACAATCTAGTACGATGACAACTTTGAATGGGGATACAAACAATCAACTGGAGCAGTAGGAGGACTCCTATGTATTTGGAAACGTGACATGTTTCAACTCTCAGAGTTTTGGGATGAGAATGACATTCTAGGATGTTGCGGAAAATGGAAAAATGATGATATAACAACTCAGATGGTCAATGTTTATGGTGCTCAAGATATAGAAGGTCGAAAGCAACAATGGCTAAACATCTCTGACAGAATGAGGGCGGATATGAATGAAAAATGGTGCATCTTTGGAGATTTTAATGCCGTTTTAAGCTGTGATGAAAGGAGGGGATAGTCAGACTAAGAAGACATTCAGTCGTTTAATGATTTTGTGCAGCAGAATGGATTGATAGACATGCCTATGATTAAAAGAAGATACACATGGTATAGGCCAGCCATGGGGTCAATGAGTAGACTAGATAGATTCCTTGTTAATGACAAATGGTTTGGAAACCAACATCAATGGATTCAGGAAGGTCTACAACGAATAGATTCGGATCACTGCCCAGTCTTACTTATTGATAGAGTGATCAACTGGGGCCCCAAGCCGTTGAGAACATTAGACTGCTGGCTGGAGGATGATGAGTTTATACAAATGATATCACAAAAATGGCAAGAGACAGTGACTTCCGGTTTCAGTGGATTCAGAATTAAAGAGAAACTAAAAGTGATCAGGGAATGTATACGGACCTGGAATGCTGATAACAATATGCAATCTGCAGTAAGATTAAGAAGACTAAAAGAGGAGTTATCAGAATTGGAAAAGAAAGCTGAAAAACGGACAAATCTTGGCTACAGAGAGGGTCATGCACTGGAATTATGGAATGATATCAAGCTCATCCAGAAAAAGTGGAATCAACATGGGTTCAGAAATCTAGAATAGATTGTCTGCAGCAAGGGGATGAAAACTCAAGGATATTTCACAACTATGTTAAAAGCAACAGAGCAAGAGATGGTATTTCAGGGATCTCGGATGGCATAAGATAACTGGACACTCTTGAAGACATAAAAAATCATTTTAAGAGCTCCTTTGAACAGAGATCTCGAGAACCGATCGCACAGAGACCTCAGATGGACAGAGGGTCACGAAGGATATTAGATGAATCTGCAATTAATCAGTTGATCAGTCCATTCACAAAAACTGAAATCCTAGAGGCTGTGGCAAGCTGTGGAGGGAGGAAAAGTCCGGGTCCGAACGGTATGAACTTCAACTTTGTTAAAAAATTCCTTCCTGACATGAAAGAGGACATCCTGAATATGATGTCTGAATTTTACACACACGGGAAGATTGTTAGGGGGAAATGCAGCACATATCACCTTATTAGCTAAGAAAAAATCTCCTCAAAAGGTTGATGACTTCTGCCCCATCACCTTGATTGGCTGCCCATACAAGATTTTGTCTAAGTGCTTGGCAAGGAGAATTCGTTCAGTACTACCTGGGATCATTTTAGAAAATCAAACAGCATTTCTATCAGGCAGACAAATACTGGATGGAATCTTATGTGTAAATGAGATGGTATTTGAAGCAAAGAAAACAAAAGAGCCTATGTTGATCTTCAAACTAGATTTCAAAAAGGCTTTTGACTCTGTTAGTTGGCAATTCTTAGATAAGATGACTTATAGTCTGGGATTTTTGGAAAAATTGAGAGGTTGGATGCAAGAATGCTTAAAATCTGCGACGAACTCAATCTTAATCAATGGTAGTCCCTCGGTAGAATTCATTCCACAGCGCGGGTTAAGACAAGGTTTCCCTTTATCTCCTTTTCTCTATCTCATTGCAGCAAAAGGGCTGGATCAGATGTTAAAAACAGCAGTTCAGGATGGCCTATTAGATCTAATGGAAGTTGGCATTGATAAGGTCAAGATATCTCATCTTCAATTCGCTGACGATACTATTTTGTTTGGGAAATGCATATGGGACAATGTCAGAACATTTAAGGCAGTATTAAGATGCTTTGAGCTCATGTACGGCGTGCGAATCAACTACAAGAAAAGCAGCCTAATCGGGGTCAATGTGAATGAGAGCTTACTGAATGAAATGGCTTCCTTCCTAAATTGTGAAACTAGGTCAATTCCATTCATTTACCTCGAACTACCAGTGGGTGGAAGATCAGATCAAATAGCAATGTGGGAACCAGTGATATGCAGATTCAAACAGGTTCTGGGAAAATTGGAAAATAAAAATCTATCTGTGGCAGGTCGTAGAGTGCTAATCAACTCGGCGCTATCCTCACTGCCCTCATACTATTTTTCCATGTTCGTAGCTCCTAAGAAAATCCTACACACCCTTGAATCTATCCGTAAAACCTACTTTGGGGGAGCGAGTGATGAAAAAACGAGTGTCTTGGGTAGCTTGGCAACATGTTTGCCAACCGATAGATAGAGGGGGCTTAGGAATAAGATCTTTACAGGAAATAAACTTGGCTCTATTTGGCAAATGGGCTGGAAGATTATTGAACAACAAGAATGAAATGTGGAAAAAGATAATCATCCCAGGATATGGTAGGAATGGCTCTCTCCAAATAGGCTCATATCGAGTGCTGACCAACTTATCAACTCACATTGCTGGAGATCAGAATGCTACAACCAGGAGGAGAATCCAAAAATCTGGCTGGTGGATTGTTTTGGAGAAGATCACGGATGAAAATTGGTTTAAACAAATGATAACCCTACAACTAGGGAATGGCGAAAGCATCAAGTTCTGAGATGATCTACGTGTGGGTTCTGTCCAAATTAAAACATGCTTCAACAGACTAATGAGCATTGATCTTCTTAGAGACGGAAGCGTGGCTCAACATGGAAGCTGGATAAATAATGAATGGGAATGGACATGGAGAAGGGAGCTATTTGAATGGGAAAAGGAGGAACTAACTCACTTATCTGCTATGTTATCTGATCTATCATTTCAGGTACACTCCCAGGATACTTGGCGGTGCAAACTCAGCGCCTCAGGCAACTATGAAACCGGAATAGCCTCCCACCTAATCAGACAAAATCAGGAACAGGAGGACATTCAATCAACTGACCTGGAGATGATGTCTCTCTTCTGGAACAAATTTATCCCGAAGAAAATCTCCATCTTCAACTGGAGGTTATACATAAAAAGATTGTCATCACTTCTCAATCTCCAGAGCAGGAAGATACTGCATGAAGAAGCACAGAACCTCTGCATTATATGCAGCTTAGCAACAGAGACGGAAGAACACTTAATCTCCACCTGTGCAACACCAAACGAACTTTGGAGAAAGCTCTTCTTATGGCTGGGCATCCCCATTCATAATGAGGTAAACCTTGAGACTTTCAATGCCGCAAAGCCAAATGGTCTAAAAAAGAGCTCTGGATCCTGTCCTGGTCTGCTACCACTTGGACTAATTGGACAACAAGAAACCATAAACACTTCAACAACATATCTCTGGATGCAGATCAACAACTGATCAAAATACAACAGGTTACATAGAACTGGATCAAGTTTAAGGTGAAAACCACTTTTGTATATTCGATCGTAGATTGGATCACGAACCCGAAAGTATGCTTGGCAGGATACATCTAAACTGTGCATTTTTCGTCTGCTACGATTCTAGATTACTGTTGATTTGGGCCGAGGCCGTCTTTGGGATATCTGCTATTTGGATTGCTGCTGTTTTTGGTCTGTGCTGTTATAGTGATACTGATAAAGGATACAAGAAGGAGGGAAGATGGATGATGCTGCTGCTGTGTTTCGTTTCAGAACATGAAAACTGTGGTTGTTATTCTCAACATCTGCTTTTTCTTGATGTTATCAGGTTAGGCCAAATTGTGGCTATGAAAACTGTGGCAGTTTTTGATATTTTTGGGCCATATTTTGTAAATATGTACAAACATTATAGCTAATGAAAACTTTGCTTATCCAAAAAAAACAAAATAATAGTATATTATTTGATAAGAAATGTTGGTATACACAAAACTTGTGTTAACAATGGTGCACAATATTGCAATTCTGACCACAATCATCAAAATTTGTTATACCGTTGGAAAGCTTGATGACTATAGGCCTATCACCTTGATAAGCTCCTCCTACAAAATCATATCCAAGGTATTGGCTAGCCGAATCTCACAAGTGATTGATGACATTATCTCCCTTACCCAGACTGCATTCATCAGTGGACGACACATTGGGGATGGAATTGTGATAGCTAATGAAGGTGTGCGTGAAGTTCAAAGGAAGAAATAGGAGGCAATGATATTTAAAATATACTTTGCTAAGACTTTTGACTCAATAAATTAGGCTTTTTGTCGATAACATGGCAAAATTGTTGGAATTATCATCAAAGCTAAGGAAGTGGATAAAATCCCTTCTACCATCTGCATCCTCCACAGTCCTGGTCAATGGTAGCTCTACGGATAAATTCTACCCATTCAGAGGGATTCGACAGGGAGACCCCATCTCCCCTTTCCTATTTTTAATTGTCACAAAAGGTCTGTCATGCATGATGAGACAAGCAACATCACTGAATCTTTTTGAACCATTGGAGATAGGAGAAGAAAAAATTACTTTAATCCATCTACAATTCGTAGATGACACAGTTCTATTTGGAAAAGGCAAGTTGCAAGAATATCAGAGCCTGCAAGACTATCTTAAGGAACTTTGAGCTTTCATTAGGAATGGTGATAGATTTTTCTAAACACGGGCTTATTGCCATCAATGTTCCAGAGGAGAATCTCAATGAGATGGCTGCCTACTTAAACTGTCAAATAACTAACACTCCCTTCAACTACTTAGGGCTTCCAGTGGAACTAAGGCAAACTGGACAAGTACTTGGTTACTAGTAATTGACAGGTCTGCTAGATACCTATAGAACTCGAAAAACAAAGTTCTCTCGAGTGGTGGTAGGGTTACACTCATCAACTCTATGCTCTCAGCTCTTCTCTCCTACTATTTCTCTTATCTAAGAGCCCCTAGAACAATTCTTAACCGATTATATAAACTAGCTAGATCCTTTTCTCGGGTGAAAATCCTAAAAATCATGATAACAGGAAAATCAAGTGGATAGCATGGAAGAGAATAACTATCCCAAAGTCTAAAGGGGTTTAGGGATAAAAAATTTCGAAGCTTTCATAAAGCTATGCTCGGTAAATGGGGAGGGAGACTCCTAGATGATAAAGAAGAATTCTGGAAGACTATCATCCGATCTAAATATGGCAACAAAGATAGATTATCTAATGGTGTCCTAAGAGATAAAACAGATCAACCAACAAGTCAATAGCTGAGAAGAGGTCGGAGAAGAGGCACACACTCTCAATCAGAATGGTGGCGTGAACTCAAGAAAGAACTATGTGAACCTTGGCTCCAAGAACAGTGGGAACTAAAGGTGGGTAATGGCATAAGGTTACTCTTATGGGTAGACCATTGGATTGGTGAATCCAAATTAGTAGCGAAATTCGCAAGACTCTACTTAAAATCTATGAACAAGAAAGGAAAGATAGCAGACCAAGAATGACACTGACAATTCAAGTGGAAAAGAGAACTCAATGAACTAGAACTCCAGACTTCTGAAGAACTAATGCTATTATTGCCTAACACATTATTGCAGGAACATTCTCAAGACTACTGGAAGCAAAAAACAAGCAGTACAGGCACCTACCAAATTAAGTTGGGCTACAATTCTATCATAGATTTGCAGGACATACATTTTTTAGAGGAACAGATTATGAGGATGCAAGAAGTGTGGAACCCATATGTGCCAGCAAAAATTTCCATATATCTATGGAAATTCATGCAAGATAAATTGCCAACCAAGGCCAACCTGCGAAGGATTGGAGTGATCAAATTCAATCAAGACACTCTTTGCCACTTATGCAAACATTCTACTGAAACAAACCAACATGCATTTTTTGAATGCTCTGTATAAAAAAATGTATGGTGGAAAGTACACGAGTGCATGAGCTTATCTACATACACTGATGGAGGTCTACATAGTGACTAATTTATGGACATGAAGCCTGGTTTTGTATATGGGCCTCAACCATATGGGAAATCTGGAAGAACAAAATTTAGCTCATTTCATTGACAAGAAAATGACAGAAAATCAGATCCTATTTGAAATCCAAGCTAGGAAAGATTGAATGAAAGATTGAATAACTTTGATTTGGAAGAGGATGAATGAATGTTGAAGACTCAAAGAGGTAGAACGAATTGCTTTCGGTACTTACAATTTGTGTAATCTTTACAATCATATATAGACTGATTCTAAAGTCCTAAAAGGTAAGGAATCTCCTACCCGATATCCAATCGTTGATCAAATCTCTTATGATTGCGATACTTTAATCTCCTTAACACCTCCCCTCAAGCTAGCAGGTAGGGACCGAACCATTAGCTTGTCTCTTAGA
Source organism: Pinguicula primuliflora (assembly GCA_025802335.1). Taxonomy (NCBI): domain Eukaryota; kingdom Viridiplantae; phylum Streptophyta; class Magnoliopsida; order Lamiales; family Lentibulariaceae; genus Pinguicula; species Pinguicula primuliflora. The sequence goes on along the minus strand of JAOYMZ010032223.1, from coordinate 5,410 downwards.
TTCAGGAAGTGAGAAGTGCTCAGTCCTTTAGTAAAGATATCAGCGACCTGATTCTTTGTCGGGATGCACTTGAGTTGAATATCCTTGTTCTTCACCTTTTCATGAATAAAGTGCTAGTCAACTTCGATATGCTTCGTACGAGTATGAAACACAGGATTTGAGGTCAGGAACATAGCACCCATGTTATCGCACCAGATCACAGGAGTATGTGGTAGAACGATATGGAGATCTTCAAGCATCATCCGTGTCCAATATAGATCAGTTATAGTGTGAGCTAGAGCCCTATATTCAGCTTCGGTACTAGACCGGGCTACCACATTCTGCTTCTTGGCAGTCCAAGATATCAAGTTGAAACCTAAAAAGATACCAAAACCTGAAGTAGAGTGACGATCCTGTCTATCTCCTGCCCAGTCAGTATCGCAGAATGCCTCAAGTGTAAGGTCAGGTGAGGCTGATTTGGTGAACATAAGACCATGATTGATGGACCCCTTGAGATACCGAAGGACTCGTTTTACTGCTTTCCAGTGACACAAAAGTGGCTGCTGAAGGTATTGACACAACTGGTTAACCTGAAAGGCTATCTCTGGTCGAGTGAGAGTGCAATACTGAAGAGCTTCCACTGTACTCTGGTATATGGTAATCTCTGTAGGAGAGAGAGGATCTCCTATTAAATCCTTAGCTCATGTATCAGTGGAGGAAGTTGACTGCATTGGCTTTGCCCCAACCATTCTTGTCTTCTCCAACAACTCATATATGTACTTGCTCTGTCCAATGTGTAGACAGCAGCGATCCAGGGGCACATGCATCCCTAAGAAGTAGCTGAGCTCACCCATACACGAAGTTTATACTGGGACTGAAGTAATGCTACTAGGGCATGAATCTCTTTCTGGTGTGTTCCAGTAATCAAGATATCATCAACGTATACAAGAACATAAATATGAACCTCAGACTGATGAAATGTGAACAAGGAAGTATCCAACTGGGTGCAGTGAAAGTCACACCCAAGAAGACTATTGGATAATTTTACATACCATGCCCGGGGAGCCTGCTTGAGACCATAGAGAGATTTATGCAGACGACAAACATGATCGGGATAAATAGAGGTGACAAAGCCTGCAGGTTGCTCCATATAGATCTCCTCAAGAAGAATACCATTCAGAAAGGTATTAGAGACATCAAGCTGATGAATTGAGCACCCGAACTGCACAGAGAGACAAAGGAGTATCCGAATAGTAGATGGTTTGATAACAGGGCTGAAAGTCCCCTCATAGTCAAGACCATACGTTTGCTCAAAGCCACGTGCCACTAAACGAGCCTTATAGTGTTCTACAGACCCATCAAATTTAGTCTTAATCTTGTAGACCCACTTATTCTGAATGATGTTATGATTTGCCAGTCGGGGACAGAGAGACCATGTGGAATTAGTAATTAATGCATCATATTACTCTTTCATAGCATTGCACTACTAAGGAGAAGACTTGGCCTGTAGGTAAGTGAATGACTCTCGTTAGACCTGCACGCTAGTCATAGCACATACAAGATACTTAGATGCATAATACATATGAAAATCAGAGAAGGATTTGGGCTTTAGAGACCCAGTTTGACTCCGAGTTACTGGACGGGATGAATTATGTGGGATAACAAGACTGCGAAAATCTGATGAAGAGGAAACCTCGATACCTGAGGTGCCATGTGACAAATCGAGTTCCCCTGACCGCCCTGAATGCAGACTGGATCTCGAGGCAGCAGTTGAGTCAAGGCTCGGAGACATACCATCTGATGTCCCAAGAGCCATCTCCATCAAATGGGTCAGAACACCCTGGGTGTCACACGGCAAACCTGTAATGGAGGGGAGCCATGGGGCATCAGTTAATGGCATCACAACTGTAACTGGGTCAAGGCTTGATGGCATACCACTGACTGTGATGGGATTAACTGATGCCACAGGGGCTAAAATAGAAGACAAATCTAACTCACGAGCATGCATAGGTGAGATATGGATACATGAGGAAGGCAGCAATGCAGGTGAGGCCGCGCCGTCAGGGACAGTGTCAGTGTCAGAGCTAGGAATACCCAGAAAGCTTCCCTCATCAAAAATGACATTTTGGGATATGTAGACCCATCAGGTGAGAAGTTCATAGTATTTGTAGCCTTTGTATTTAGTGCTATACCCTAAGAATACACATTTTTTGCTTCGAAACATGTATTTGGCTGTGTTATAGGGACGTAGCAGAGGGTAACATGCGCAGCCAAACACTCTAAACAGGGAATAGTCAGGGCTAATTCCATGGAGTAAAGAAAATGGGCTGTCATAACCAAGTAGAGGTGTTGACAAACGATTAATGATGTAATTAGCAGTAAACATAGCATCAGGCCAGAAAGTACGGGGTAAGCGTGCTTTAGATAGGAGACATAGACTCATATCTGCCAAATGACGATGCTTACGTTCTGCAACTCCATTTTGCTGTGACGTGTGTGAACAGGATATTCAATGCAATATTCCATGTTTAGCCAGAAAAGATTTAAAAGTGTTTGACACATACTCACCACCGCTATCACTCTGAAATTATTTAATCTTTTGAGAAAATTGATTTTCCACAAATGCTTTAAAATCAACAAAACATTTAAATACATCAGATTTGTGAATGAGTTGATATAACCATGAAAAGCGTGAGAAATCATCAATGAAAACAACATAATATCGAAAACTAGTGTTGGAAGGAAGAGAAGATGTCCATACATCAGAGTGAATTAAATCCAAAGGATACTCAGAGTAACGTTCAGAGGAAACAAATGGCGACTGTTTGCCCTTACCTAATTGACATGCTTCACAGAAATCTAAACAGCTAGACCTTGAAACAGGTAATTTATTAAGTTGAACTAAGCGACTAATGATGGGAGCAGTTGAGTGACCTAATCTTGCATGCCAGTTATTAAATGATACCTTCACACCAACTATATCCGTCAATGCACATTTAAGATTTGAGGTATTCGACAGGTCCACTGCCGACTCAACTGGAGTTAATCCGTATGCATGCCAAATTTGTGGAAATACGCGTCACACGACCATAGACTATTTTAATCGTACGGACTACACCTTTCAAGGACGACATCCACCTACTGAACTTATGGCAATGGCAGCACAATCTAATGCAGCTCTCGATAATGGCATGTGGTTTGCCGATTCGGGGGCAAATAATCATATTACTAATGATTTGGCTAATCTTTCCTTGCAGGAACATTACTCTAGAGGGAATGAGGTCGCTGTAGGTAATGGAGAAACACTGAAAATTCAGCACACTGGTTCATTAACATACCCTACTCTGTCCGGCTCTCTTATTCTCTCTAATGTCTTTCACTGTCCAAATGTTGTCGCTAAGTTACTATCTATTTATAATTTTTGTTGGGATAACAATTATTTCTTTATTTTAACTAAATATGGTTACTTTGTGAAGGACAACAAAATGGAGAGGACGCTCCTACAGGGGCTTAGTGTCAATGGGTTGTATCTAGTGGACTTGTCGAATACCTCAAATCTTAAATGTGTATTGACGAGTATGGTTGGTGTGAAGGCATCATTTAATAACTGGCATGCAAGATTAGGTCACTCAGCTGCTCCCATCATTAACTCCAATTGAGTCGGCAGTGGGTTGCCTGTACTGGGCTCGAGAAACAGAAAAAGGCTCAGTTTTATTCGCATGCTGTTCGTCAAATGGATTAGGGTCATTATTTATTCCCTGTCTCGGCCCAGACACACCACCGATTCCCGGCCCAAGATTCATCGACCCACGTTGTTCTCCATGCCTCGCCGACTGACTAGTTTCGTCCACTCTGTATCGCCGTGAGTGCAGCTCCCAAGCTGGAAGGTCACCATAGCGACAGAAGCTGGCAGAATTCGAGGGAAATCGTCTGGAATTGAACTTTCCTCATCCAAAATTACAGCTGCTATATCGTCCTCCATTCGAAGAGCGTCCGTGATTGCTTTTGTAGAATCTGTGACCGGCAGATGAATACACGCGTGGGTCGCCGAATTCTAATGTATCTTTCGAAGACCAGAGAGCAACAGCATCTGTGTCTTGACCAGCGGGAATTGCAATTAGCATTTCATAGGTGAGTAATTCACCTTCAAAATCTTCCATCGAGAGAGGGGCGATTCTCCGGGCAAATGATATGTGTGGGACGAACATCTGAAAAGCGGAAGAGAGTCCGCCAGCAATGTAATTGATCAATTCATCATCAGTAATGGTTTGGCCATCCGCGGATAACTCAGCTCGCAGTAATTTTGCAGAATTGAGAAAAGTTGTATAGTTCTGGGATCCCTGATTGAGGTTCTGAAGTCTTCTCTTCAGATTCAGCACCCTGGACGTATTTCTGGGAGAGAATCGACAAGACAATTTGTCCCACACAGCATGAGCATTCTGTAGCCCATAAATTTCTATGTTTACAAATGCATAATTGAAATTATTAGAATCTCTCTATTTTAATATATAATTAATATATTACATGCGGCTGAAACCACTATCATAACTTAAATATATTGCATTCAACTTAATGCAAATTATTAAAATATTTTTTAAAATTTTATTTCGGGCGCCTAGACGATCGAAATGGCCGAACTCTCAAACAGTGTTTGTAAGCAAACATATCTAAGGCCCACCCTAAAGCCACCAAGTCCTCGAAATGAAAATATTTTATGGATACTTGCATGGGTTTAAAAGACCTAGCTTTCAATTATATAATATGGATCCCCAGGTTTGAATCTGAGTCCCATTACATTCCACTATTTTATTTCACACACAATCTTTGTTCGAGAAGGCGGTCGCACAAGACACTAAGCGATTACCCTTCGATTTGCTTGAATGCCGCTAAAGCACCCACTTAGGGGCGCCTAGACTACTTAAGCGCTAGGCAGTCCCTGGAACCATCCAACGCTTTCTCGAATATTGGATATAATACACACCATTACACACCTACACAATATATTACACAAATTACTGCCAACACATATTCCTGAGTGGGTCCCGTTCAACAACTGACCATCTCATTCATCCCTTGGACAGTCCTGTGCCCCTTGGTCCAAGCAAAGCGGCAACACATCCAACAAAGGCCGCATTCATATATGTGGTGGGCTCCGAATGAGAGTAATCAGATCTTAAATCAGCGAACTCATCATTCAAATCGGGTCCCCCGACGATCGCCCCAACATGGGTATTGGGATCCGGGTCGGGCGAGGAATACCAGGTCGAATAACCGTCGCTGCAACCAACTTTTTCAGGATGAGCGTCGACAGATGGAATGGATGCACCGCGGTGGTGTAAATGGGTCGGAAATTTACTGTAAGAAATAGTAGTGTAGGAAAATGACAATTTTCTCAACCTTTTACCGAATAACAAACTTGCAAGAAGTGAGT
>JAOYMZ010032212.1:0-16449 GCA_025802335.1 Pinguicula primuliflora | reverse complement strand
GAGCTCTGAGAAGTACTTATGATACATGAAAGAAGTCCATAACGAATCTCCCATTCCGAAGTGTCACCATAACTTCATCCCTACAGTGGTACATATGTCGTGCACACGTCTAAGGTGAAGGCCTCCTTCATTTTGAGGGAGGCATATGGACTTCTAGGAAATCTGTTGGGGTTTTGGGACATTGTCTATATTTTTAACTCTAATATTGTGTGTTTATGTGTTTAAATCACCCGTGCATGTCGCTTGAACACATATGAGCCGGATGATGTTAAAACTTTTCAAGTTTAAGTCTTCAGGCTTGAATATGACTTGCAGAATTGTCAATTGGGTTTACTAACCTGGAGATTGAAATTCAAATATTTGGTTGACCGTCTACTCAACCTCAATTCAGGTTTTTTCGGTTCATTTTGATGAAGTTGTGGGCTTTTGAGTTATGATCTTGGGCTTAGCTGTGTTATTGGGCTTGGTTCAACCATCTGTGCGCTTTGGTTGTGTTGATTGTGCTGCTGGGCCGACCCATTACCACTATCTTCTTATATATTTTGTCGGGTCCCTTTAATTCGGTGACTTGGGCTGTTCTTCATTTTATTCATTCGGCCCAGTCTCACACTTAACTCACCATTTTGTTTTGGGCCGTGGTGTATATGTGCTGAGCCTGTATCTCGATTGTCACTTTTTACTTTTTACACTCGCTGCAACTCTCTGTCTCTCTCTATACGGTCGAAATCCTACTTTCACCCGCCACTTCTTTCGTCATTTTCGGCCAAACCTCAAGTCTTTTTCACTTCTGAGCACAGATCTGGACTCCTCGTCCTCTTCCCATCCTTTTGAATTAATTGGATTTTGTTTTTCGAGTGTTGAGAGGCGGTTACTGTTCAGATGGTTTTTCTAACGGCTCGTGTTCTAAGCTTGTTTTTGCGAGATATCGCCAGATCTTCGACCGCACTGTCTTCGGGACATAGGATTTTGAGTTTTTGTTTAATTTTTGTGTTGCATGCAATATTGTACAACTATACGATTATTTCCATTGCGATACTAACGTTCTCTCTTATACAGGATCTGAGAAAGGTCATTGGGGGCCTCACAGTGTTATCGGAGCGAGGTTACCCCTCAGATCTGTTCTGAAATCATGTTGCATGTCTCAGATCTATTGTGATCTGAGTTGGTTATTGGTAGATCTGTACTGAGACGGTTGAAAAATTACGTTTTTCATCTTATTATCTTAAGTTCAAAGATTTACTGAATGGTGGATACTAATCTTGTGATTTCTGTGCAGGTTTTGATCTGACTTTTAGTAGATCTCAACACCTCTCTACTGGTTTCTGAAATTCTTGGTTGAAATCTGTATTTCAACGCCTCGGTGGTTTATCTGTGACTCTGAGATACAGTTTGTGTGACTTGTGGTCTTGCATGTTGACAATTTATATAAATTGTTCTGGTTTCTGTAAGACTTGCATGTTGACACTGTCTACTGCTAGAAATTTGCATGCGTAGGGCAAGCAGTTTTGCTCTCTGAAATCTATAATATTTGTCTGTAGAAAGTTCAAAACCATCTTGTTTTCGAACTTTAGCTACTTCTGAATAAGGTCACAAAACTACTATGAGATTTGAAATTGTTGACACTTTTCGAAAGTGAAAATTACATACATTTTCTGGAAGATTGTTACTATGCTTACTAAATTCTAGTGCGTAATTCTGACTATTTTGGACTCAGAAAATTTTCCAGAAAAGTTGGATAGCTTAAGTGTCTTGCTTGAACTGTCAGCTTTGCGTCTTTCTTAGGCATCAAATACCTGATTGTTGCATTATCAGTGAAGACAATCACATTGCTTCCCAGAATACACTGTCTAGACTTGTTAAATGAGTAAATCACAATAAGCATCTCCTTCTCTGTGGGAGTATAGTTCAGCTCTGTTGCACTGAGCATCCTGCATGCATAGAAAAAAGTGTGGAAGAGAATCTCCTTGCATTGGCCAAGAACAAAATCAACTGTAATATCTGAAGCATCACACATTATCTCAAAAGGCAGGCTCCAATCAGGTGCTTGCATAATTGGTCTTGAAATGAGGTCTTGCATCAACTCTTCAAGAGACTTAAGTGCAATGCTCGTGCAAGGCGCCAAACACTTGATGGTTGAAAAGTGTAATACTTGTGCAAGTGCACGTATTCTCAATTAGTATCTTTACTGAGGTAAGTAGGTCATCTCCTATGGAAGTAGGCCAAAATATAGCTTAACTGACAAACAGTGTTCGAGAAGTCGGTGGGTGGCCCTTGGGCGCTAGGCGGTCCCGGGGGCGCACCGAGCGCCCAGACGGGTGCTCCAGGCACCCAACTGCCATTTTTTAATTTTTTAAATAAAAAATAAAAAAATATTATTAAAAAATAAAATAAAAAAATAAATCTGAATGATACTAAATTAAAAATTATCCACATATTAAATTCTAATATATTTAACAAAATAAAAATTATGTTCTTTATCCACATTTCTATTCTTCGACAGAATTATCTCTACTAGTACTACCATGATCACCATCTAATCAATTATCGTCAATCAATGGTGGCTCAATCTCATAATCAGACTCAAACTCATCATCATTCACTTCTCAATGTATGCGCGTGGCTGTTCAGCTTCCTCAAGATGAGCCAGCTGCTGTTCCTGCTGCTCATGCAACCAACGGTCGGTATGTTGTCGATACCGTAGCTCGTGGTGATGTGTTTCTAGCTTGGATTCAGATACTTACTTCTCTTTAGGTTGCCTTAACTCGTTGGTTGCCCCCTCTTCTCCTAAATGTTGCCTCTACTTGATTTCTAGCAGATTGTGTACCTGGACTTCGAACTACTGAATTTCCATCCTCATATGTAAGAGCTCGTCAGTATGCTTGGCACACTATTCTTCAGCAGCCATCTTAGCTTCCGGCAGAGCAACTAGATGAACCTCCCTATTCTCAGCTTGCATCTAGACCTTGTTAAGCTTTCTTCAGCACGTGTACATCTTTCCACAATCTCCTCTACTTTCATTTACAACAAATCTTTGCAGCCATCGACCAGTTCTTGTAGGCACATCACTCCTCATGATGTATATCTAGTTTTCATCCCATACTGGTTCCTTTTCTGATGGGTGTTCTGGATGGTAGATTTTCTCATCTCTCCATCCCTATTCCTACTGCAGTCTTCTTGTCAATCAGAGTACTAGATCTCAATACCGTCCATTTACAGTTGTATAAACTTATCATCATGTTTAGCATATGGATCGCTGGCTGCGATCATCGCTTGTTGCAGAGCGGCATGGTTACGCACTTAATTGCTCAACTAGCATCTGAGTTTTACTAAATTTTCAACCGTACCAAACAATTGTTATCTTCTTTCTTGTATAGAACTTCTTACTTCTCTGCCTGCTGTGTTAGACCAGCTGTTTACCCACGTTGTTCCATCCTAACTACTAGGATAGGAAGACAAATCTTAGCTCTGATACCACATGTAACGAACCCAAATTTCAGTCCAATAACCATAATATAAGCTTCACAATTATGATAGCATAACAAATAATTGTGCATTAATCTGAGGAAGTCCATCATCTACACAACATAAGAACATAACAAAGATCTAAAACTGGACAACTTCAGAAACAAAGCATACATAATTATTCCAACGAACAAGGAATAAGAGCCTTCTCACTCATTCCAGCTAACGTGCAGCTCTCCTCAGTTTCGACCAAGATCTAAAATTACGTATGCAAAACACGGCATCCATGGGCTTTATGCTCAGCAAGAAGATATAGCAGAAGGTTTCAAAAATCTTTAACTAGTTGCATAAGAATAATAAGATCTTTTTTGTTTTTGAAAATCAGTTCATGTATATCTAGAACCTTAGGCAAAACAAAACAACCCAATGCATCAAACCTGAGACCATCAGCCGAAAAATTCCTCATGACCTTCCATCATTCACCACACAACCACCATCCCGACGACTCACCACACCTGAGTCCAAAACTCAACACGAATTAATTCAAAGTCGCCAACAGGGGATGAAACCCCTATCTACGGAGCTTCCAGCTCAACACAGCCCATGCCAATCCTACTATTTTCCGACCATCAATCTGTGATTGCTACTCAAGAGAAATTCTATGAACCGAAGTATAATTTGGTATAAATCAAAGTATGGAAAACATTCTACTTTATGAAATACTCTATGACCCTTTTCCCCTCCCAATTTACGATTAAGAAAAAGAATAAAGATGGACTCACCAATTCATTCAAAATAATTTTAAAACCGAGATTAGTTGGGCAAAATTCCAAAACTAAGAATCTCCAACGAACAAACTTACTTCACCAACACAAATAAATCACTAACCTACGCATGTAAACCTTGAGAATTGAAACAAATTAGTAAACCACTACCGGAAATGCGCAATTTAATAATAAGAGATGCAACCCAAACCCATCCCTCTCATAACCAGTAGCTTTAAGAACATGTTTTACAAAGACAATTTTTTTAAATTTGAGTAAATCGATGTGTTCAAACATAAAATAGCCTCCAATCCTACCACTTCATCTATTGCGAAATTATCAGGTCAAAGCCTTACTTAAAATCTATAGCGAAAATAGTTTTCCATTTTGCAGAAGGAATCATGCGATAACAAATTTAAGGGAATGCATAAAATTCCAGCAAAATCAACTCTAGATTGTACGAATATTATTTACGCAAAGGACATGAAATCCCTAATTTTTAACACATTTAGAAGAAATCAGAAAATCGTGCAGGTATGAACATAAAACAGTAAACCCGAAAATTCCACATCAAGAAGACTTCATGGGATCCACCTCCTTGGGATCCATATACTTACATAGAGTCTTCATCTCGGCTCGCAATTCTCCTTTTTCTTCCTACCACTTTTTGTATTTATAGGCAGCAGATTGTTAATTCCTTTTGCTAACTTCTCACGATCTTGAGGGAGTATGGATAGCTGAAAACTCGGTGTGGGTTAGGGGACGATGGGTTCATGCCGGATTGCTGGGAGATTCGGCCTTCTCCCACGAACTTCATTTTTCTGCTGTGTAATCGTGATCATACGATTTGAGGCCTGATCCAAAATGTAAAAATCTTCGAAAACACAATTACAGTATGGACTATGAACAGCCGTCAAACCAACGCAGAGTAAGTAGAAATTCAATAACGGTTTATCGTTTTAAAAAAATATATATCTAACAATTTTTTATTTTTTGTAGATGAAACAACCACCTCCATAAATGCAAGACGGAGGATATTATGACCCTCCATTTTGATTATTTATAAAAATCATTTTTATACAAAAAAAAAAGTTAACATTCTTCGAAAGACCGGTGTATATTGCCGGTCTTTGGAAGACCGGTAACTTCTTAATTACGTTGATTAAGGATTTTAATTATTATCGGTTTTTGGAAGACCGGTGTCTCGTTATACCGGTCTTCCAAAGACCGGTTCCTCCCACCGGTCTTCGAAAGACCGGTGAATGACATTTTCAAAAATTTGCTACAATTTTGTGGCAAATCCAAAAATTTTCCGAGATTTCTCCTTGTATCGGTTCATACAATTCTGTGTATTATTAATGTAACCGGCCTAATATCTAGCCCTAAATATAAGCACCCCATTCCTAATTCTCCACAATTTTTCACCCTGACCCAAACATACTTCCAACCCACCCACATAACTCATGTAATCTCTAGCCCAACTTATAACTCAACCTAACGTCTAGCCCAAAATTAACTCATATTAATTTATCACATGTTCACAATTCATACGCAGTCTAAATAAATCACTATTTCATATTCACAATTTAAACTAAGTAATTAAATGAGAACTTTGCTCAATAAATTAAATTACTAAAATTCTGTACCTTTACTTCTCTCCTCATTTTAAGTTTCGTCCTCGAAACATACAGACCTTGCATGACTCCATATTATCTAAGTCCAAATTAATCAGTTTCATAACAATAAGGTCAAATATTTTTATACATCACTTACCTCCATTCGGCTGAAGCATAGTATTCTGACTTAGTAGCTATATAATGATTTTTTTTGCACCTTCATATTCTGCCCACTTAGGCAAAAGTTTATCCTCAAAACTATAAATTTAATTGAATAAGTGCAAGTAGTACGTATGCATCCTTTCTCCCTATTAGGAATTACTACTACCGTCAAAATTCAATTCAAAACACTCAACCTAACTACAAACAAGACCGTTTGGTGAAAAGTGCATGTGATGCAAAACTGATAGTTGATTATCATGAGAGTGCTAATACTCAGTGTAGCGACATACCTACATGAATCATTCTTTTAATACCCAGAGGAATCCTAATACAACCAGATATGGAACTAAGTTCTACAACTTATGACAAATGAACTCAACTGAAATTTCGAAATAGTTGAGATCTCAACATTTTTTTTTCAGAATTCATTATGATATGACACAAAACACCAATACAGTCTAAATTTTTGTTGGGTGCCCAGACAGCCGGAACGACATCAAAATGGTTCGGGATGGCCCTTTTGGGCGCCTAGGCACCCAAAACGGGTGATTTCTCGAACACTGATCACAACAAAACATCAAGGTAACCAAAATCATAGCAAGTTGGTTGCACTAAACCACTAACTAAACTAGAATGCGACTAAACTTAAATAAAACGAGAATGATGTAGCAAGAATGGTGTAACAAACATTCAAACAACACAGGCAAGAGATTTAGGTAATGAAAACAACTTAAAGAAATATTCTAGACTTGATTGCTTGCCTCACTATGAGACTTTGTATCCCTTAACCGTGTTATGCTTAGTTTATCCAAATGTAGAACCAAAAAATGTGCGACACTGCAAGTTAGGGGTGTTCTACCCCAAGGACGGCAAGTGTGATTGTGATTAGTGTCTACTCTTGCCCTTGTGATCGTGTTTCTAGGCAAGAACTGCAATATAAACGAGATAACATGTAAACTTCAAATCTAATTTTCACACAAATGATGTTACTCACTTCATAATTCATTTTGTCACACAATGAACAATGGATCTCCACAACTATAAGTGCAAAAACGAACCTAGTAGAAGATAAACAAGAAAGAGAACTCAATATCTCATTCAAAATATGATTAAGTACAAACATTCATACATAAGCTCACTAAAACATAACAATTGGCAAAGTTCAACAAAAGAGCTACATAGCTTGGCTCAATGGAGCCTTGAACTTAAAAGATTAGTTCATGCTTGAAGCACGAGCTAGAGAAGATACAAAACAAGCCAAAGATCCAGCCATGAGCTCCTTTAAAATTTGCTTCAAGAGGAATCGTTGGCTAGAAAATCCAGGATGGTCCCTATCTCTTGAATCCCCTTTCTGCCCAACTTCGACACCTCTAATGTGATAAGTTTGTTAGTGAAAGTCGTAGAATACTTCTAGAGAAAGCTTCCTGTGAAATTACAGGCCAATCCTCTAGGCCGTTTGAGAGGTACAAGGGAAACAAGGGGCATTTTGGACATTGCAACTTCATTAAACCCAGTATGGTAATTTAACTTCAAACCCTATATTGGACGCCTCCTTTGTATCTAAGGTGCAAAGACGAGTTGTTCTAGATTCTTTGGTCTATGTAACTGTGAAATTCCAACTCGATCCTTGCAGTAGTTTAAGAGATACACGAGCTAAAAGGGACAACTTGGTCATTGCACCTGCATATTACCCAATAAGGCAAAATCCCTTCAAACTCAGTCTTTGAAACCTCCTTTGCCTAACATGTGTGACGATGAATTGTAGAGGACACTTCATTATGCATTGTGGTAAAATTACAGCCCGATCCAGTCCAGTCCAGGTTTGGATTCTATGGTCGTTGGAAGGGCAAACTCGAACATACACCTTTCTTACTTCAAATGGCCAAGTAGCTTTATGCATGGTTGGTGTCTCTTTCCCGAATTGGCAATTTTTGGTCCCCTTGGCTCATGTAAGTAAAGAAATATTATATTACACGCCCAAATGTTGCACTTGATCTACAAAACACAATTAAGCACATAATAAGATGTAAAATAAGTGATTATCGCATAATTCATTGAAAAACACTAATCTAAATGAGCTCAAAACATGATATAAAATGAGCTCATCATACTCATTGGTCAATCTGAACTTTGCTTCTTTCTCCAATAAGTGACAAAGTGTCTTGGCAATAAGTGAGAAGTTCTTGATGAACCTCTTGTAAAATTCAGCATGACCAATGAAACTCCTCACTGTCCTCAATGATATAGGGAGTGGAAGACTCTTGATAGCTTCAACTTTGGCCTTGTAAATTTCTAAACCTTTCTGTGATACCTTGTGTCCAAGAACAATTCCCTCTTTCACCATAAAATGACACTTCTCCCAGTTGAGAACAAGTTGAACCTCTTCACATCTTTGAAGTACTCTATTCAAATTAGCTAAGCACTGACCTAAAGTGTCTAAGAATACATTAATCATCCATGATTATTTCAATAACCTCTTCGAGCATGTCTCTAAACACTGCCATCATAGATCTTTGAAAAGTGACAAGCGAATTGCACCAACCAGATGGCATTCTTCTAAATACAAAGGTGCCATAAGGGCAAGTGAATGTGATCTTCTCTTTGTCCTCTGGATCCACTGTAATCTGGTTATAGGCACTATATCCATCCAAATAACTATAGTAATCATGATTAGCCAACCTATCAAGCATCTGATGAACAAAGGGGAATGGGTAATTATCCTTTCTAGTTGCTTTGTTTAGCTCTCTATAGTCCATACACACTCTCCAGCCAGTGACTGGCCTTGTAGCAACCAACTCCTCATTCTCAACCTTCGAAACGGTCACTCCAGCCTTCTTGGATACACATTGCATGGAACTGATCCATTTACTATCTAAGATAGCGTAGATGACTCCAACATCTAACCACTTCAAAATCTCTTCACAACTTCTTGCATACTTGGGTTCAATCTCCTCTGAGCTGCTATCATCGGCTTGCAGTGATCTTCCATAAGAATTTTATGACATAGATGGCAGGAGAGATCCCTTTAATATCTGCCAAGGTCCAACCAATGGCTCCTTTGTGTTGCTTTAGGACTCCAATCAACTCTGCTTCTTCTTTTGAACTCAATTCATCACTCATCAACACGGGTAGACTTGCTCCTTCACCAAAAAAAGTATATTTAATGTGACTTGGCAGTGGCTTTAATCAAGATCAAGAGCTTTCATTAAGGAACTCTGGTGGTGGTGGGTGGTGGGTGGGGGGTCGTTCTCCTAAAGATACAAGCTTCTGTGGCCCCAAACTCTTCCTTTCTGTCAAAATCTTGTCATATTGCATTACTTCAAGTTCTTGGAGAACATCTGGCTTCTTGGTAGTTAAGCAAGCAATTAAAGCATACATCCTAACTCTTTAGAGAATGAATGATTCCTCAATCACTTCAATAACTTGACACTGATCAGGCTCAGAAGTAAAGTTTAGAGGTAACCTCATGGATGGGTATATATTGAAGCACACCTCTTCATCTTCAATCCTCAACTTCATCGCTCCCTTTCTCAAATTAATAAGAGCACCTCCAATCCTTAGAAGTGGTCTGCCCAGAATGATAGGGACTCTATGGTTTTCAACCATGTCCAGAATGACAAAATCCACAGGTAAGTAGAACTTGTCTACCTTCACTAACACACCTTCCACCACTCCTCTTGGCCTCTTCAAAGACTTGTCAGCCATTTGTAATGTGATTCCAGTTGGTTGGGGCTCAGCAAAACCTAATTTTTTCGAAATAGAATAAGGCATCAAGTTAATACTTGCAACTAAATCAGATAATGCTCTATCAAATGTATGATCTCCTATGGAACAAGAGATAGTAAAACTCCATGGATCAGTCAATTTAGGGGGAATCTGCTTGCTGAGGATGGCTGAACACTCAGCTGTCATAGGTATAGTGCCCTAATCATCCACTTTTCTCTTGTGTGAAAGGATGTATTTCATGAATTTCATATACACGAGCATTTTCTCCAAAATTTTTGCATGTGGGCTATTGATTTGAAGCTTCTTGAAAACCTTCAGAAACTTTCTGTATTGCTACTCAAGAAGATGTTGAACAAGTCTTTGAGGATATGGGGCCTTCTTGAATTCCTCACCTATGATGCCTCTTTGATAACATGAATCTTTCTTCCCTTACCTCGGCTGACTCTTCTCTTTTCCCACAAATTCTTCAACTTCTTTCTCTTTCTCCACAAGGGGGAACCACCACTGAAGGCACTTTTGGCTCTTCTAACTCTCTTCCAGATCAAAGGGTGACTGCTTGACAACTCTCCCTTGGATAATTTTCAGTAAAGTTAGGGAGAGTACCCTTCTACCTCTCTTGAAGTTGAGAAGCTTATTGACAAACGGTGTTCTGAAGCTTTTGCAATGTCACTTGCTGGTTCTAAATGGAAGCTTGCTGCCCTTGAATGGCATGCCTGTTGATTCTGCAAGTTGGACTCAAACTTAGAAGTGAAGCTCAAATTTTGCTTAGCCATTTGATTGACCAGCTCTGAAGTCTGTATTTGCATCTCTTTCAAGGCTGTCATCTGATCATTCTCTTGACTCCTATATGCATCTAAAGTTTGATGATATTGTGCTTTAGGGGCTGGAGGGGCTAACAAATGAGAATTGAGAGCACCTTGAGGATTGCTCCAAGAGAATCCAGAGGCATCATGCTCCCTGTAATTATTTTGGTAGCCTCCTTGTTGAAACCTTGTTGCTCAACATAACTCAACTGCCCAATATCTACCTGAGGAGAGAGTCTGTACAGTTTTTGAAGTGATGAACACCTCCACAGAGATCACATATAAGATGATGAACTGCATATGCTTGAGGTAGTGATTGCTGAGTTCCTAGGTTAGGCACAAACTGAGAAACTTGGGGATTTACAAAGGAAAGACTATAACACGACTATTAGGATGGGGCGATTGGCGATCTTAGGTTTTTGAGTCGCGGTGTCGATGGCCGCCACCACCCAACCTTGTCCTTGTGCCTCAATCCCCATTAGGTTGTGCCTCTGTCCTCGTCAATTGCACAGACCGGCCGAGAAATGACACAATTTCGGCATCAGAAACTAATTCCCTGCACAAAGCAGAGGACCCTCAACCCACCGAAAAATCGTCGGGAGTCGAGCCTACGGGAACTCCAGCACCCTCGGTCGATAACAGGCAACCATTGCGGTGCCCTACCAGTACAAAATTCACGTGGCTCAGATCTATTTGAACTTCATACCACTTTACAGGATTTCGAATTCTTGGCACAAAACTGAAATGTTTAAAATCTTTTCAACATTTGGTATGGTTCTGGACTTGCATCTCCCCAGGAACATGGACGTGCAAGGGCGACATTATGGTTTTCTTCACTATAGAAGGTCACTAATTCCTCAACATATGCTACGAATTCTTAACAATATATGGGTTGGCTCGGTTAAGTTGTAGGATAGTCTGGGAAATCAGGTCCCTATGACAAAGAATCCAGACGCTCTTGTTGAAGAACATAAGCAAATGGCAATCTCAGACCCAATATCAGCAGAAGGATCTCAAATTAATTTCTGCCCTGAGCCAGGAACAGATGCATGGCTCCAATACTGCCTTGTGGGTACCCCTGCTCCTGGTAAGGATGTTGATGCTATGAACCTCGCCCTTAAAGATTCAGGATATAAGAATTGTGTAATGCTATTCGAATTGAAGGGGAGGAAGTATTATTAGATATTCCAGATTCAACTCAGCAGCTTAACTTGTTCAAGGACTTTGTATGCCTTGAGCGTACTGGCCTGCATAATGTGCGACCTTGGCGTTTGCTCAATGGTAAACCTGCAAGGCTTGCCTTAGTTACTGTCCAAGGAGTCCCATTGCACTTTTGGAGGAAAAACTCTTTAGGGAATTCGCTGAAACTTTTGGGGTGCTATTAGCTCTAGACTAAGACACACGGAATAGAAGGGACATGATATGTGGCAAAATGCAAGTCCTAACAACTTCCATATCCCGTGTTAATAAGCGTATCCAAGTGAACACAGAAAAGGGTGAATTCTCAGTTACCATACTAGAAAAAGAGGGAACACATACTGTTTGGGGCAGCCATGGATGGAACAATGGGAAAACACATGCAGCATGGCCCCCTCTTGGCCCTTCCAAAGCTCAATATCGATGGAAAAGGAAGACACCTATGATAGACCTGGAGATTACTTCACATCAAGAGTTGGAGAACTGAGTTATCAACCTCTATCAGGAGGCTTTCCTTGAAGCAGCAACTGCTCACAAGACTGGCCGGATGAACCACCTACTGCTGCTGTAGACTGGATGAAGGAGGCAGTCACTGCTGCACATCAGGATGAGGTGATCACACACCCAGTCTAGACAGTAGCTGCACAACAGCAGCAAGAAGGTGACCACCAGTAGAACACTCCACTAGACAATCCCAGGACATATAACAACCACAGAATCCCCGGATAACTGCAACATGGATGCTTATACACGACCTAAACTGACAGATTTGGTGGACCAGCAGCAGCAGAACGCTGCTATTGAACTTCTAGCTGCATATGTCTGATCTGCAACACAGCACAATCAATCAGTGGTAACAAAGGAACAAAAAACCTTATCAGTCAAGCACAGAACAAGCGATCGACCACCAACTAAGTGCAGGAGTTGGGCAAATCGTGTAGAAGCAAGTTCTGGCGAAGAGTTTGACTTCTATTCTAAACCGTATGATACTGCAAACATGTAGGCCCTCCAGCAGTCAGCCAAGTCCTTTGAAGACATCCAAAGGCAAGCTCTCAAACATCAATCGATGCAATTAGACCCTTTGGCCGTCCCCTACTCCCCAGAGAACAATTGGGTCGCTCTTATTTAGGATAATGTGGGGTATATGTCGGAATCTGATGAGACTCTGTATGAGATTCAGGTCACTACCACAGGTGTACCTCTATCTCAAATGTGGTCAACAGATGGTGATTTTCAAAATAACAACCATGTGTTTGAATCAGAGGACCTCTATGACTCTGACATTTACCTTGATTCCAATCACTACCTCGATTTTTCTGATGCTCCTCCTCCACCCCAACCGAAGGCAGCCTCTGCAAAATCCGGGAAGAAGAAAAGATCTTGTGTTATGAAATCAAAAAGCTCCTATGGAGCTTTAACCATTCAAACAAGTTCTAGAACTGCTAAGTAATGTCTGCTGTAATTTTTTTGTGCTAAGCTCAGTTTGGGAGTTAGTCCTGTATTGCATGACTTTTTCAGCTTTTAGGCTGAGTCATAAAATCTAAAAAAAACTTCAAAACTTGGGCAGTGAGTGCATTAAGAGCTACAGCCAATGTATCCTGCTGACTTGTACTCAGAACTGGCTCTACTCCTCTCAAAGCTAACCTCTCCATTTGCCATTTGTAGCAGTTTTGAACCAAAGTCTCAAAGAGAGCTTGGGCTTGCTTATAGGTCTTCTTCATGAACACACCATTAGCAGTTGAGTCTACATCCCTTCAGGTGTTATGATCTAGGCCAAAATAAAAGCTTGGATTTGTCTCCAATGTTGCAATCCATGGTTTAGACAGCTCCTAAGAAGTCCCTTGAACCTCTCCCACACCTCATAGATGTTCTCTTGAGGTCTTTACCTGAAAGTTTGGATTTCATTCATAATCCTTGCATTTCTGCTTGGGGGGGAATAAATGAGTGAGTAAAGCTTTCCTCAACTCCTCCCAAGTCTAGATACAGTCTGGGGGAAGACTATAGAGCCATTTTTTTGCTCTATCTTTCAAAGAGAAGGGAAACAGCCTCAATTTGATGGCCTCTAGTCAGCACCTTTGTTTTTGAGTGAGTCACAAATCTCCAAAAAGGCATCTACATGTGTACAAGGGTTGCTAAATTCGGCCCCTCCATATGTTGAGTGAGACTACAATAGATGGATGGTAGATGGCTTCAGTTCAAAGTTACGTGCCACAATAGGGGGCCTTCGGATTGAAGGTTCAACCTTCGTGGCTTCTGGCATTGCAAAAGACTTAATAGGACGATCATCATCATGAGGGATCAAATCTTTGTTCTCCATAACTTCTGGTTGACCAAAAGCTTGCTGAGAATCAACTTTTTCCTCCACAAAATCATAATAAAAACCAACAACTTCCTCTCGCGAAATAGGTTCAAATCTGTGAGCTCTCCTCACAGCCCTAATCTCCCTATTCAACCTTTGTTCAAGTGTATTATGAACAACACCGAGTGGTGATATCATATACTACCTGAAACAAGCAAAACAGTAAGTGAGGCAAAAGATAAGTAAATTGAAATAAAACAGTTAACAAAGAAATATGGTTGCAAACTAAACATGTAAAGGGGTACTACTCCCCGTCAACGGGGCCAAAAACTTGATGGGTGCAAAGTCATGCAAGTATGGTCAACAAGTAGTAACTTTACTAGCAAGTAAAGGTCATCTCCCAAAGAAGTAGGTCCATAATATGCATCACTCTACAATCAATTTCAGGGTAACCAAACATAAGGGGCTTTGAGTTAAGTAACTATAAAACATGAATTCTACATAAGTGTAATATAAACTAAACATATTCAAATCAAGTGTTATCACGGCAATTGACTAAACAACCAAAAGTAACAAGTATTGATCACAATCAAAGGAGAGAAGCAACTCAAGGACTAGGTATCTTGCCTCCCTATGTGTTCTTGAGTTAATAAATGCATACAATGTCCAACTCCACCTTTCTATAACCACGAGACTCCAATACAACTAGCGCTCATGGTCAAGACACGAGTCACTCTAAACCTCCTCACAAACAATTCATTTGTCTAAACCTCATCTAGGGTGTTAGTAACCTTGGAATCATGCAGAGTATTATCCTTTTGTGTGACACCACAAGTTAGGGGTGAAAATTACAAGGACGGTGGTGTTAGTGTGCCTTGTGTCAAACTTGCCCTTGTGATCATTTTTCGAGGAAAATCATACCAAAATAAATAAACTACTTGTACACAAATAACTCATTCACAACAAGACCAAGCACATTCATGCATAGAAGGTAAAGCTAAGACATTATATTTGAATAAATCAAAATATTAATACATAGTTTTGTCTCAACCGAGCCTTGAGTCTACGAAGTCAACTCATGCTTGAAGCATGAGCTAATACAAACACTAAACAAGCCAAAGATGCAGCCATAGGCTCCTTTGAAATTAGCAAAACTTCAAGCTTTACTCCTTGTTTTCCAAGAGTTTCTTCTCGACTAAATGTAAGGGATGATAAACAGTGAAGGGGAGTTAGGAATCTTCTTATACTCTTGGACAAATGCTTGGGTAAAAGTCCTATCTTGCCCTTATTTAAATGCATACATTTGTGTGTATAGACTCTTCTTCAACGTTACACAACGACCAATCCATGCTTTCCTTAAGTTGATGTGACACGTGATGGAACTAGATGGATTGGTGACTAACTACATCATTTGGTAGCCACCTTTGCCTTGTATTTCTTCATTTGTGTGTATAACATATTGAATTGCCTCATCACCCGAAAGCTACACCAAATGTATACAACTTACCCACAAAATGAGTATATTAAGCATATCTAAGTGATGAATGGTAAGATAAGCATGCTTAAAATGTTATAGAATCCGCACTTATCAAGCGGGTGAGCGAGTGAGCGGGTGAGCATGTGAGCGTGTGATCGGGTGTGCACATGAGCGGGTGAGCATGAGCATGAACCGGGTGAGCGTGGTGCACATGAACATGTGAGCGTGGAATATGTCAGCGTGGAGCATGTGAGCATGGAACGTGTGAGCGTGTGAGCGTGTGAGCATGAGTGTGTGAGAGTAGAGTGGGTGCACGCAGAGTGGGTGAGCGTGGAGCGCGTGAGCACATGAGCGTGTGTGCGGGTGAGCGAGTGAGTGTGTGCGCAAGTGAGCGTGCGCGCGTGTGAGCGTGTGAGCATGCGAGCATGTGAGCAAGGAGCGTGGAGCGTGTGAGCATGTGGGCGTGAGTGTGTGGGCATGGGGAAGATGAGCACGAAGTAGGTGAGCATGGAGCGGGTGAGTGCAGAGCGGGTGAGCGTGGAGCGGGTGAGTGCAGAGCGGGTGAGTGTGGAGCGGGTGAGCGTGGAGCGGGTGAGTGTGGAGTGGGTGAGCGTGTGTGTGTGTGCGTGTGTACGTGGAGCGTGTGAGCACGGAGCAAAAGTGTGTGTGAGCATGTGATCATGGAGCGTGGAGCATGTGAGCATGTGGGCGTGAGTGTGTGAGTGCGGATCGTATGAGTGCGGAGTGTGTGAGTGTGGAGCATGTGAGTGCAGAGCGTGTGAGCGTGGAACGTGGAGCGTGTGAGCATGCGAGTGTGGAGCGTGTGGGTGCAGAGCAGGTGAGCGGGTGTGCACGTGAGCGGGTGTGTGCGTGAGCAATTGAGCGTGTGGGCGTGGAGCGTGTTGGCATGGAGCATGTGAGCGTGGAGAGTGAGAGCGTGGAG
>JAOYMZ010032202.1:0-16451 GCA_025802335.1 Pinguicula primuliflora | reverse complement strand
AACAATCTTGTCGTAACCCTTGTAATCCCAAATCGAACCATCAGAGTCGGATTCGGATCCTACACGTGCGGGACCGATCTTCGTAAAAATTGGTTCAGTGGAAGCCATTTTGGATGCACAAAAAGATGAACAATTCTCCTAACAAAAAAGGGTGTGGAAGAATTTGGTGTGGAGATAGAATGGCACTTGGCAAGTATATTGAAGCGCAGGTAGATATATAACTACTATCGACCACGAGTCTCAAAGAAGAGGAACATCAGACTCCTATCCTTCATCAACCAGCGTGAAATGCGCTTTGAAAGACCGGATTTCTGCAGCAGGTGGCCTAGGTGCCTGCAGCTTCAGCTTTATGATGAAAGTGTAAAGACAGACTGTTAAGGATGGCTTGGCTTCACCAAATCCAAGGAGCTACAAACATATCCCATATGTTAAGGAGTCAAAGATCATTGTATAGTTAGTTTGTGCCTATATATACATAGGTGTTTGTACAAGTTGTATATTTGAATGAAGATATCTTCCTTTCTTACGTAGACAAAAGCAAGCTTGTTTCTTCCAAAAGCAAACTCTTTCACAGACCTCCTGCTGCATCAGAATAAAAAATAATTTTGGGTAAATGTAAGCCTAGTTTAAATAATTTTTAAAAAAAATTATGATTTAAAAATAAAATATTCGAACAATTTTGAAATTTTTATACTAAGACTTTAGGATTAATACTAAAATATTATTTTGATGCTACTCAAACATTGTTAAAATTATGTTTATTATTTTTAAAATACTTATTTTATAAAATTTAAGTTTTTCTTTAGATGAATCAGGCAAGATGAAAAACTATGACCCGCTCCTAAAAATTTTTTCGACAGTATAATTCCATATGTGATGACTTATTTTTTTTTTCGGTGACGAAAAGTCGTCATACAAGGCAACTAACTAAAGATTAGTTAAGCATAGCATCCTTATAAATATTTTTAGCAATAAAGATGATTTATGTATTAAAATATTAATTTTATTAAACAAAAATAATAATTGAATGTAAATATAAAAAATAATATACATTTATGAATATCATATACAGGGCGAAGCCACATGAGCCTGTGGGAGGGCACACACGTCACCGAAAAAATGAAAAAAAAATATATTGTATTTTATATAAAAAAAGGCTATAAAAATATATCGTATTTCATTTACTGGTTTTACGGGTTGATTGATTTAGGAATCAGACCGTTTCTTTTATTTGAATGTTGTTCTTGACTCTTGATTTTTTAGCAAAGCAATTGAATGTTGTTCCTGTATTAGCTATTCACCTATTTCATGTTTGATTAGTTGAAATCAAAACATCATTGTGACTTTTGGACACTACAATCATCCGAAACATATTTCAAAATGTTTCAACTGAACTCGGGAACGTGAACAAGCAGTAACACCGAAAATGATGTTCATTTTTCTTATGTTTGCTACATCTTTTTCGCTGGCTGAAACTCAATTTTTGATAAGGAAACTTCTCTTATATCCGTGACACTAGATCAAAATGATTTAGAAATTAACAAATGCTATGAGAAATGGGGAATGAACCATGCATAAGATATTTATTAGGTCATTAGTGTTTTTCTAATTACTTCAAACATAAACACATCATTTTCGTTCAAATCTACTACTTGTTTTGTTTATCATTGTGTATGAAAATTGTTCTTATAAAGCTTATTTGACATGTTTATTTTAATACAGAAATTGTGCCACAAGCCGAAAATCTTGGCATCGCCACTGTATACAGGTCATCATTTGGGTCAGGCTAAATGGATCTAGCCCAATACACCCACCGAAAAGTTAGATATAAGGTCAACATTGCCCGTAAAAAAAATGGGTCGTGTTAGCCCGACACATATATAAACTGAACCAGACTGACCTACTTTTTTTAGCGTGTTAGACTAGAGAGAGGCAAACGGTCAGGGCTAAACGGGTTTTCGCCCGGACCGGACCGGACCGGTTTAACCCGGACCATTTAAACAGTTTTCGAAAACGGGCGGATACGAGCTGTTTATATTTCAAAATGGGCGGTCCGGGCTTAAACTGCATAAGAAAACGTATGGTCTGGTTTTTTAAAAATCTAAACGGACGGATACGAGCAGGACCTGTATAACCCGCATTTATAATTAAATATATTTAATTAATTTTTTTATATAAATAAATGGACGAATACGGGTCAAACAGACGGATAAAATGGGCCAAATGGATAAAACGGGTTGAAATTAAATGGATAAAATTGTTAAATTAGTTTTTTTTAATAAATAAACGGTGCAGATACGGGCAGAAAATGGGCTAAAGTCGGTTTCCGCCCGTTTAAAAATGGGTGATTACAGTTACGATTTTCAAAAAAGAAAAAACTGGCCGGCTTCAGCCCACCCGTTTTCTAAAATGGGTGATCCGGGTTTTAGCCCGGCCGCCCGGATGCCTCCCTCTTTGTCAGACTAAGTTTAGTTTTCTGATCCAGATGGCCGAGCCGACATGCCCATCTTTAAAATAATTAATGAAATTTAATAATTTAATTAAGTTTAACAATAATGATAGAGATCCCTCCTTTTTTAACCAAATGTTTTCTTGAAATGCGATTTAGTTATTTGAAACACGCTTATTTCATAAAACTTAGCGCTATCTAGATGATCCGGAAGTAAGGTTGCGTGAATTTTTAGCACAAAATCAAAGAAACGAACATAATCTATCCTGCGTAAAACTGGGTCAATCATGCAGTCTATTCACTGCGCCCGGAGAGCTTACAGAGTTTCTTCATAGCTAAATCTTTTCAGTGTGTCAGAGCTCTATGTGGATTAGCTCCTCCTATAGAGTTTAGTTGAAATTTGAAACATACTCGGTTTCGAAGGGTTCGGGCTCATGAATGTGTGCGCGTTTAGGCCAGTATATAATGAATGTGAGCTTACACTCTTAAAAACGAAAATATCAAGAGAATAGAGTGAAATACCATATATCATTATATATTAGTCCTTTTTTCTTTCTATAATCGGTATATGACAATTGTACTTTAATACCCTTATGTAAGTCAACTAAACAAACACATGTGGTTGATACTTGATTATTTATATTATCTGGGTTAGACCAATTAACCTCAGAGCTCATAGGTCTATCAATAATTACGACTTTTTTTGTAGCTTATGTTATTGGGTGCCTCTTTTTTATGTGTAGGTGTATAGAGAGTACATGAATCTTTTTTCGGTCGTTAGACCATAGTAAAATCTGATACCAAATTAAAATTTGAAACATATTTGACTTAGGCCTGTAAACGAACCGATCTCGAACGAACATGGGATTTTCGAGCTCGGATCGCGAGCTTAAAGAATGTGATCAAGTCAATTAGGAATTTCATTTTATTACTATGAGTTCGTTCGGAGCTAAATAGTACATCATAAGTGGACACAATGTTTGTCACGTTATTCTATCCAAAATATTTTGCACATTCAATTATAAACATCAAATTCATATTAATGCACTGCAATTCAATTCATAACCAGGGACACATCGTGATCGAACGATGTCAACTAGGCGAGCTTCATTGTCAAAACTTTACCATACATTCATTCAAAAACTTCAATTCATACAAAAGCATCACCCTACCAGGCGAATATTGACGGGCTTAACTTAAAACAGAAAATAAACAGCCGATTTTTTTTAGTAGTACACTAATTGAAGTACACCCATTTGAATTACATAACAAGATCAAAAGATGAAGTCCATAAAGTAAACACAGTTGCCTTTTTCACACTTTCACAGGGGCACCGTAACCTTTTGATCATGTGATGTGGTGGGCAAGGTTGTAATTGGCTTCAAATAAACTCCGATGCAACTCATCCCGTAAGAATCGATCGAGCCACAGAATCCCCAGAATTGATCATACCGTCCCACATTATAGGTGTATACTTTGTCATTGCCTGAAGGACGACAGCCGAAAGGTCCGTGCTTGCCCATGTTTGTGATGAACAATAGTGAACAAATATTGGCCTTGCGCCTGTAGCAGGTAACCGACGTTATGTACTCCATTGGATGTTTCAGTGTTACCTGCTATTTGGTACAGAAAACATTCAAAAGATTGCCATATATAATAATGTACGACGAAATGTCCGAAGTGTTGGATATGATCTTACAACGCTCAAGTTTTTTGGGATTAATTGCCCATGGCGTTGGGACATCACAAGGTCTCCATTATGTTCGTACTGGAATTGGAACGACTTGATACCCAGTTCATCATGGGAAATGAAGATCTGAATAATTTTGTTGCAGCCCTTGTAATCCCATAAGGAGCCTACCCCAACGCCTATTTTCATAATACTGGATACCACAAAAAGAAGAAGAATGGAGTTAGAAATATAAATCATAAACGAATTCATAATAATAAATGTACATAATTTTAATATGTCATTTTAATTAAAACTACACATTTCTTATCAAAATTTTTTTTTGGATATGCAAAATTTTTATTAAAAACTTTTGTAGTTATGTACATCTATAGCTATTTTGCATGTCCCGGAGGATCTGAATAGGCTAGTTCATCCATTGTGCCATGCCCAGGGAGTGTACCCTCGAAAAGTCTTTCGCCTTGGCCTTCTAGGTAAATTTCTTATCTAAAATTACCTAGAACTATCATTTTCTTAAACGAATTTACTTTTAGTTACCCAAGTACTTTGCTAAAAAACACTTTTAGTTACCCAAGTAAATACTATAGCGCATCATCTCTATAGCACACCACGATGACAACATTCCATTAATGGGTAATGGATCCCACATACGCACACCCAATAATGTGTGTGTATGTGTCCTTACCTATTAATGGGGTGGTGTAATGGTGGTGTGGGGATCCAAGTAAATAACATTGGGCCCTGAAAAAACACAACTAGTAAGATGTGAATTATCTCAACTTCATGCCGTCTTTGAACGCGGAAACAATTCTTAGTGAATGGTTTCAGATAAATTCCCAGATTTGTGAGACCATGATCATTGCTGGAGCCATAGAAGCCACCAAATTGTGCATGTTCACCGACATGAAAGCAGAATTCACCCTCCAAATCATCCAACTTAGCCAATGGGCCTTCGTACGAGTCCGTGCTGCCAAATGGGCCGACCTTTCTGAAGTTGGTGGTAAAAGTTAGGGTAAAGATGTAGATCTCACCAACGTCACCGCTAACCGAAGTGATATACTCTCGAGGGTAGTCCAATGTAACCTGTAGTTTGACGTCAAATTATTATCAAGACAAAAGCAGAGAAACATGGAAAAAAGGCTTCATCTCATCTTACAACGTCAAATTTAGCTCCGCTGGTTGAGCCATGCGTTTTGGACATGATGAGATTTCCGTTCTCTTCGTACTGAAATTGAAGTGAGTAAATACCATCGTCATGGGATATAAAGATCTGAAAAATCTTGTCGCAACCCTTATAATCCCAAATAGAACCAGATTTGGATTCGGATGCTGTACGTGCAGGACCTATCTTCATGATGCTGCTGGGTTCACTACAATCCATTTTGTATGAACAAAAAAATGAGAAGAATTTGGTGTGGAGATGGAATGACAAGTATGTTGAAGCGAGGGGAGATATATGGGCAGGGGGCATTTGCTTCTGCCGTCCCATCTGATGGGAAATTACAATGCAACTGCAGCACCACTTCTACCTTTTTAACTATGATTCTATTTCATCATTTTTTATATCAATATTTTTTTTTCCCAATCTATTATCCATATTCCACAACAATAAAAAAAAATTTCACCCATACAATTTCATTATTATTATTTTATAATTTATTTAATATATATATATATAAAGCTATATTTTTATAATATATATTATAATCAGTTAATAAAAAATTTATATTGTAATTTATTTTATTTATATTTTAATTTATTTTATATATATTTTAATTGATTTTAATATATTTTAATTGATTTTAATATATTTTATTTTGATTTTAATATATTTTATTTTGATTTTAATATATTTTATTTTGATTTATTAATTTTTTTAATATATGTGGTAGAAAGGGAGTGAAAGATTTCCATCACGTAACCATGTGGAAAGAGAGTTGGCCATTCCCACATAGGGAAGGGAAGTCAGCCCAAGGGATGATATGTTGCAGGAATCCTTGCACGGTGGTACACGAAAATCCATGTTGCAGACGACAAGTGTGTGCGTCTATAGCACTATTTCCGCTGAAGATATTTTGATGCATCACACGACAGACAGAACAGGATAGCTATACCGCAAGACAAAATATGGCAAGAGTCACAAGAAAGAATAGACGTCAGCAAAGCACGTGACTCCCCATTCAATTCTTATACAAATTTTCGTTGGAATTAATAGATGTAGAAAATTCTCTTCCGACAGTGAGCAGGCGTCGGCAGCGGAATCTGACCGAAACATAGATGCTCCCAGTGCACTTCGTTCTGAGTCAGTCCGCACCATATCCAGCAGACGCAGGCGGCGACGCCGGTCGATCGTCCGTCCAATCTCTTGAGTATCTCAATTACCACATCCATGTTGTCGTTGATGCAAAACATAACCCGCTCCATGTTCACAATTGTTTTCACGAACACATGTTGTGTAGAAAGGAGAACAATGGATGAGCAAAGAGCATTGAGAAGTCAAATTCTACGACCTTTTAGTTTATATCCCGGAAGGAGGCAGCTTGGGTTCTTGAGCCTACAAAATTACACCCACAGAGACAAACAGAGAGAGGTGTGGGCAAGAGAGCATTAGCGGAAGAGGGGACACAACTGGTGGTTTCTAATGTTTACTATTATTTTTGTTTCTAATAAGGGTGTGTTAGGTAGCAAGATAGACTCTATCCTGATTAATCCTATAATGTGGGATTACTTGGGATTAAGGATTAATCAACTCGTTCACTAGACAAATAACTATATGAATTGGGTGGGATTGTGAAAATATAAGATAAGTCAATCCCTGTTCGGTTTTGACGAGAGGTAAGTTTTGAAATAATGATGGCATAATAGTGTAATTATGTTAAAAAATTAAAGGGTAACAAGTAATTTTTAAGTGGGATTGTATAATCAGCCTATTTTGGAGGGATTGAGTAATCCCACATAATGCAGGATTAGAGGCGTGTCGTAGGATTCAATCCTTCGACCCGAAAAAAATCATGTTGAATATCGAACATGTATTTAAAATGGATTATTCTCAAAATCATGAATTTATCATCCATTATCCAGCTACCGAACACACCCTAAATGTACTAACATTCTCTCTCATCTAATCTCACGTGCTATGCTGATCTGTCCTTATTTCTTGCATTTCTTGCTTCATTTTGTCCTGCCGTGTAGCTTTTTTGACAAGTAAGATTTTGAATTTCTCGAAAAAATTTACAGTTTTACAACGCATTTTGGGCCGTGCCCCGCATCGCAACTTCAACAGATCTCAATCATTTATATCTAAGTTCCATTCTAATATTTTAAGGTGAGGCAGATTCGTTTTTAGTATTTTTGCCCGGACTTGCCTATACTATTTCACCTGTTTCGACGTCTTAAGGTCAGATACGATCTCTTCGTGTCCTGCCATATAGTATTTGTGCAGACGGAAAGACCCATTTATGTCGACATTATTTCAAATAAATATAATGTATTTAATAAAAAGACAAAATCCCTATCATCATTTGTCACTAAATGACCTTCCACGGCACACGCCGAACAGTGTTGGTAACTTTTTTCCTTTTATACTATCAGAATCGTTAGTTATACGTACATCAAATATGATTACATCAAATTTGGTGTAAGTTAAAAGTGTGTTAACACTTTTATTAGTGAAAGAACAACTTTAGTATGAACTCATTATTCTCAACTAACGGTAGTTTGCCATGGATGTTTTTCGTTAACTTTTTACCTGTTCAGATTCGTACACCAAATTTAGTGTAACCATATTAGGTGTACGAATCATTTTTCTTTTTTTCTCTCTATAATTTATTGCATACGGTCACAAGTGCGGAACTCATCAAAATTATTTATTAATCGAAATTAATACAAATAAATAATTAAATTTATCAAATACATCAAATTATCGTCAATTTGGAAGATTTGTGTATCCGAATTTTACGTTGTACTGCCATATTATTACAATTTGGAGGGGCAATTAGTAAAAGATATTACACAAGATATGCTACATACATTAGTATATCTCCATATGGATATGTACTAATGATACTCCACAACATCAACATGTATAGGGCAACTCTTGAGTGCCTCACAGGTGGCAATGGAACTGCCGAATATATACAGAGATGGTTCTCTTTATCCTGAAAGAAAAACCAGTACCACTTAAACTTATTCTGACAGAGTCAAAGATGAAACCGGAGGAGGAAGCGATGTTGGCAACCATGTTGTGGATGAGGATGAATTTCGTATTGTTGCTGCATTTACTATAGCGCCAACACTTATTTCAACTCTTAAAATACGTGTACTTTTATGATTCTCCAAATCTCCAATAACATCCTGAGAATCTAGGCGATACAAACTGGGATGCTGACTCTCATCCTGACTATAACTTTTTTTTTGAAAATTGAAACTTTACCTTTATTCCAATCGAAACCATCGTCTTCCTCAACGCCCTATGCTCAGTTCTAAAAATTTTCCGTAGAAACGAATAACGAAAAACTTCATGTATCTGAAATCACCGACATAGGGTCGCTTATCCATTGCTCTACTGTTGTGAAAATGACGTTTTGCTTCTTTTCTTTCATTTTGTACCACAACCACACTCTGAATTGTATGGTGTGAATCTGAGTTGAAATCGAATCGCCATTACCATTGAAAATCTGTTGATTCCGTCTGGTCCAGATTTGCCAAGCAGTGACAGACCAGATTGCCTTCCAGAGTACTTTTTCGGCTCCATGCGGTTTCATTCCCAGGAATTCTTCCTCTGTCAAGCCCCTTGTGATTGATTCTGGTAAGTGTAGCCAATTGAGTAAATTCTTCCACAATTCTTGTGTTCTTTTGCACTGAAAGAACACATGATCATTAGTTTCCAATTGATCTTCGCAGAATGGACAATTATCATTTTCCTCTCAACTCTGCATTATCATCCACCTGCTCCTTACTGACTTGCTCCTTTTCTGTTGCCCCTTCTGATTCACTAGGCTTTTCCAAGGTTTTATCTACTATTACCGTTTTCTTTTTTACCAGTTGTTGGATCTTTGCTATTTCTAGCTCTGGCCACTACTCCTTTTCCCTAATTGTCCCCTTGCTTACCACTTCCTTCCACGGCCATCTTTTTTTTATTCCAGTATGTCCCTTGGTTACCTAATCTCACCATGTCTGATCTCTCCTCTATCATATAGATCTCAAAACTTCCCGCTCGTAGATTAATTTTTAACTTCCTAAACATTGTCTCTCTTAACGGTGTTAGAACTTGAACCCTTCCATACATCGTATCTATTTTTTCGGAAATTTTCTTGTCAACTTGTATTATCTCCCCAATCCTCCCCACAACCTCTTTAAAGAACTGGTCACTCCAGCAATGAAGTGGAGTCCTATAAATACGAATCCAGATTGATCTTACCAACTTTCCATCAAGGGCCTTAGATTTTGCACGCATAATAAATCCTGGGTCTCCATATCATTAATTATATTCAACTTCTTCTCTTCAGTCCCCCAGTTTGATAAGTACCTCACCACCTTCTAGCCATACCACTGAGCTCCCAACATAGCTTCTTTGCTCTAGTATTCTACACATAGTATTAATATCTAGTAATGGGGAAGGCAAACCGACCAGGATATTTTCCAGCCACATTTGATCCTCAAGTAGTGGAATGAAGTCCAGAATATCCATTTCCTCCGTCTGTTGTTGATTCTATGCTTGTCCTTGCAATCTCTTCCTTTCTGGAAAATGTGAGTAATTTCTGGTAGTTTCTCTGGTGCTTCTTGCTAGACTTATCTGTAACATAGTAGTTCCAATTCTACTTCCCCGCATTGCCTGTAATAATGAGACTGGATCTGAGTTTTTATCATATCTCACAAAGCCATATCTCTTACTTTGGGTTTCCAGATGTGGTGGTGCATAAATATCTCTCACATTTTCGTATTTTTAGAAGAATTCCTGCATTTAGGGTTTATCAAGGCAACAGATGACTCTAATATCCTATGTAAAACCACATATAGGTATACGTAAGACACTGTCTTATTCAGAAGATGATGAGCAAATAAACTGTCACAAAAGCAAGCTAAACAAACTCCCTCCACACTTAGTATTGCAAGCAGTACTGCAGAGACAACAACAAAAACACCTCAAAAACTAGCTGTGAAAAATGGGATGGGACTCACAAGTGAGGAATATGACTATGATCCTTTTAACCTGCAGTCTATATTGGACCAGACTCCGTGTACATTAGAAAAGACGAGGAGGGAGAATAGTTATCAGGAGTTGGAATCAGTAAGAAAGCTAAAAATACATACAACACATATTTAGAGAGCAGCATTAGCACTAGAGGAAAGTATGTCATTAGCAAGTGTGAGCAGCTTCCACAATGGTTTGGAAGTAAATGAAAGGCTGGGAACTCCAGAAGAGGTGGAAGAGGATACAGTAATTATAGGACAATCAATATTTGCAGTGGACCCGATGGAGGAAGAGGCTAAACAAATACGGGAACTAGCAAAAGCAGTGGGAGTCTCAGCTGTAGAAACTGAAGCAAAAATGATTCAGGAGCTAGCAGAAATAAAAAGAATGGCTCAGCAGAGATATGAAACTTACAAAACGGCTGAACATGGTCTGGAACTAGCGTCAAACTCCCCGCAGTAACACAACCAATACAGATAGTATCTTACAACATCCAAGGGCTAGAAACACAAGTTAAAAAAAATGAATATCAGAGAGCTTATTAGAAAACAGAATCTGGATCTTATCTGCATTCAAGAAACAAAAATAAAAGACATAACTGATAGGTTTTGTTAGAGACTGTGGCTAGATGATGAAGTGGACTGGTACCATAAAGCTTCAATTGGAAGGTCAGGTGGGCTATTAATGATTTAGAAGAAGAACATCTTTGAGGCCCAAACTAAGAACTCTGGAGAAGGATATTTATATGTAAGGGATTATGGGGAGCACAAAAGTTACTGGTTTGAATACTAAATATATATGGCCCTTGTCCAGTGCTGGAAAAAAGAGCTTTATGGCAAAGACCGTTGTTGGAAATTTCTGCGAATTCTAATGACATATGGTGCATAGCTGGAAACTTTAATGCAATATGTAACAGGGAGGAAAGATTGAGTCAGGCTCAGCCAGTAGTTAGAGAAATCTTGGACTTCAGCTCTTTTATATTACTGGCGAAACTTTCGGATATTCCACTATAAAAAAAGCAGTTTACATGTTACCTAGGGAGAGGAACCTGCTGCAGTCGAATAGATAGATTCCTCCTATCAGAGGAATGGATAAACACATAGCCTGAAAGTTACCAATACGGGCTAGACCGTAGTGTATCTGATCATACACCTATGCTGCTTCAAACAGAAAGTGTAAACTGGGGATCTAAGGTAACAAGAAGTTTGGACTGTTGGAATGGCTAGAAAAATTTCAGAGATGTAGTACTAGCTGAGTGGAGCTCACTGGAGGTTACTGGTTCTAACGGGTACAGGCTGCACCAGGAGTTGAGACTCATGAGAGTTAAACTCAATCAATGGAATAAAAACTCATTTGGGTATGTGGATAGGAGATTGGACAAGTTGAAATTAGAGCT
The DNA here is from genome assembly GCA_025802335.1 of Pinguicula primuliflora. Classification (NCBI taxonomy): domain Eukaryota; kingdom Viridiplantae; phylum Streptophyta; class Magnoliopsida; order Lamiales; family Lentibulariaceae; genus Pinguicula; species Pinguicula primuliflora. Next base: position 4,723 of record JAOYMZ010032202.1, on the reverse strand, counting down.
TGCAAGCTATGACTTAAAAGCATAACTGGGAATCTTGACATTGGAGGAAAATGAAAGAAAGAGACAATGCTGGTTTAGTATGCAGAAAAACAGCTATGGAAAAAGAGAAAATAACAATGCAAAAATCTCGTTCGCATTGGATCAGAGAAGGGAATGAGAATACACATTATTTCCACTCCAGACTAATGAAGAACAGAAGGAAAAACACAATCAGAGGTCTGGAATTAAATGGAATATGGGCTGGAGATGTGCAAGAAGTTAAACAGGGGATTAATGAATTCATCAAGCAACAATATAGACCAGAAAGCTACAGAAAACCTTGGCTAAATACACAAGTGGGCAGCAGGATATCTGAAGAGGACAACATTATGTTAGTGCAGGAATTCTCTGAAGAAGAAATCAAAAATGCAGTGTACTCATGTGGTTCAAAGAAGAACCCAGGTCCCGATGGATTCAACTTCTACTACCTGCAAAAGCATTGGAGCACGGTAAAAACAGACTTCATCTAGTATATACATGAATCCCACAGATCAGGAAAAATTGCTAAAGGCTTGACTTAAACCTGGATCACTTTAATCCCTCAAGGATGGAGCAATACAGACCAATCTCCCTAGTTTGATGTGCTTATAAGATTCTGGCTAAGCTGTTAGCAGAAAGGTTGAGCAGTGTTCTTGGGAAAATCGCAAGAACACAAATGGGGTTCCTTAGAGGGCATCAGATTCTAGATGGAGTGTTGATAGCAAACGAAATATTCCACAACTACTATAGAAATAAGAGGCCTCTGTTGATGTTCAAAGTTGATTTTACTCGTGCATTTGATACCGTGAGCTGGGGATTCCTTGAGCAGATGTTGAATAAGTTTGGCTTCTGTACGAAATGGACAAGCTGGATACTAGAATGTGTTTCAACAACTCATGCTACTGTATTAGTAAATGGTGCCACTGCGGGAGAATTTAAGTTATTCAGAGGTTTGAGACAGGGGGAACCACTGCCCCCCATTGTTGTTCTTGATTGTTGCTGAAGGATTACATATCATGATGCAAACCGCTATGACAAGCAACTTGCTACAAGGAGCTAGAATTGAGCAGACTGCGATATCACACCTTCAATATGCAGATGATACATTGATAATATTAGAAGCATCAGCATCAAGTGTAATAGTAGTTAAACGTCTCATGATGATTTTTGAGCTACTATCGGGTCTCTCAGTGAATTTTCTCAAAAGTCAGATCTTTGGCCTGAACCCTCGCACAGAGGAACTTCAAGGTTTTGCAGGAGAAATGAGATGTCAGCAAGGGACACTACCATTAATCTATCTGGGACTCCCAATTGGAGGGAATCTAGGAAGAGTAAGACTTTGGGATCGACCGATACAACAAATGCAGGAACGACTTAACAAATGGGAGAACAAACTGCTCAGCTTTTCAGGGAGAATTACATTGATCAAATCTACACTTACAGGAATCACAATTTACTACTTATCAATGTTTTATGCTCCTGTGCAGGTAATCAAACAAATCACAAAGATAATCATTACATTCTTGTGGCAGAAAGACAGTCAGCAACAAAGGTCTATCTGCTTGATCAAATGGGAGCACTTATGTCCAAAAAACACAGAAGGTGGACTAGTATTGAAAGATACGAGCCATGAATGAAGCTATATTAGCGAAGTGGATCTAGAGGCTAAAAAATGAGGATGCCAGCTTCTGGAGCGCATCATACAAGAAAAATACTTTTAGCCTGTGGACATGTCTGAGATTTATTTGGTGACACTGCTAGATAATACATCAAAGGTCTAGACTGATATTTGGGGAGTAGCAATAACTGGAAGCTGGCTTTGGAGATTAAGAAAGGAGCAAGACAGCTTATGGACTTCGGTTATAAGTGCAAAATATCTGAGATCGAGTGACCTGTATGTGGATTATGACCTTGTTTTGATGTCGGACAACATGTCTAAGCTCTGGTCAGATATTTGGGATGAAAATTCAACTGCAGAATGGTTCACTAGCAAGCTCTGAATACAAGTTGGCTCAGGAAATTGCTCATGTTTTTGGACTTCAAACTAGATTGGGGAGGGGCGGTTAGCAGTTCTATTCGTTGATCTGTATAGACTAAGTCAGAAAAAGGCACTGCTCGTGAATGAAGCCTTTCTGTCCAGCCCAGTGATGCAACATCTATCCTTTAGAAGAGACCTCTGTGATTGGGAACAAGATTGTTTGAATGTCATGTTGAGCTTGATTGAACCGTACAAATTGATCTCTGAGGAGGAGGATGTATGGTCATGGAGTGGGAGTAGCCAAGGAAAGTATGTTGCGAGATCAGGATATCAGTTAGTAGCAGATCTACTCCCAGTGATCCAACTCCCGACGGTTGGAGACTCTAGCAGAGCATGGTGCAAAATCGTGCCTAGGAAAATCCTGCTATTTGTATGGAAGCTGTTACAAGAAAGGCTACCGACTATGGATAATCTGAGTAAACGAAGGGTAGTCCTACTGGAATCCCATCAGCCCTGCGTCTGGTGTGCTGCATCAGTAGAGAACATCTCCTATATGTTCTTTGACTGCCAGCAAGCAAAGGAAGTTTGGCCCGAGGTTTATGATTGGACTGGTGTATCTATCGTGCACAAATCATCTCCTGTTGAACATATGCAGGAGCATATGAACCGTATCAGAGGCACGAAAGGAAAAGAACAGTGGCAGGCCATTTGGATGTCGGTGATCTAGCAGCTATGGAGGGACCGAAACTGTGTAAGGTTCGATGGAGAAGTTGAACGAAGCACCTTGGATAGAATCAGGCTTGAAGTGTCGTATTGGTTGTAGGCTTTTTGAAAAACTCCTACCTCTGCTATCATTGCTGACTGGGCACGATATCCGTTGCTGACTATGGGCCTATGCTTACAAAATTGAGTATAGTTGTATTTTTCGACTTCAGTTTGTTTGCTGTGATTATGGCTAATAGTTAGCATCTCAGGCAATGTATATGTAATTTTTGAGAGGTTTAATATAATCATTCAATTACCCAAAAAAAAGTCTCAAGTCTGGCAACAAGTCTCAGTTATGGACTAGTAACTAGACCGGAGAAGGGACATTTGCAGCGACATTTAGTGATCTTTACTGCTTGCCCCTGGATAAAGCAATCACAGTGAAAGTAGTAGTGCAGCAAATTGAAGGCCAAGCAGTACACAGCTTATGTTTCAGAAGGCCCCTTAGATCATGGGAGGAATAGAAATAAGAAAGAACGGCCGAGACTGCTTTGATAAATAAGCCAATGCACACAGAATCAGACCACTGGATCTGGAGGGCTGACCCAACCGACAGATACACGGTTTTAGTGCATACAGAGCTAGACAAAAAGGGGAAGCAGAGATTAGGGGTCCGGATAGAAGCCAGCTCACAATGGCTTGGAGAAGATGTACACCTAGAAGGATTCAAACGTTCATGTGGAGGGTGCTTCAAGGAAGAATAGCATCCCAATGAGTATTCATGTTGCTTTGTGTGTCTGGTGTGGTCTACATGAGGAAAGTATTCCTCATCTTTTCATTCAGTGTACACACGCACTGGATATATGGAATAGTTTAGCAGACTGGCTTGGGATTAACATGGCTACTCAATCAAGCGTGATTTCACACTAGGAGGCCTTCATAGCATAGTTCACAATCAGAAAAGAAAAGCAGGTTGGAAGATCAATCTGGCAGGCCATAATCTGGTATATCTGGAAAGAGCTAAAAAACGTTCGCTTCGATGGTGAAGGCATCACTGATGTGTTACAGATTGCAAAGCAAATGGTCTGGTACTAGTTATCTGCTCACAACATACCATGTGCAACGTTCTCCATGAATGACTGGGTGAATTCCCCCAAAATGCTGTTTATATAAATGTAATAGTTTACGATAGTCGCAAGTTTTCTTTCATAGCTATAAATATACAAATGTTGTATGCTGTTTTTGTTCAATGAAATTTACTTATCGAAAAAAAAGAGTAGCAAGCATAATTACCAAACAAATCATGGGTTCAAACGAAACTTCAGCAACTTTCATTATCATCCATGGAAAGAGACAAAAAATTATACAACTCATGATACAAATTACAATTCGACATTGGTTATCCATGAAAAGAGACAAAAATTATAATGGCCGACAACTAGATTAACAAAAGAGATAGAAAAATATACTACAACTAGCTAATTAATTGACGAAAGTAACAAAATAAAAAACAATAGAACTAAAACCAATTAGAGAGGGCCAACCCAAAAAAAACAATTAGAGAGGGCCTACCAAAAAAAACAATTAGAGAGACAGCTACAATGAAATACCACCAGAAAGGAGCCACAAAATTAAAGAGATTCTGGACTGATGACGGGTTTTGATCAATAATTTACTTATGGCTCGATCCTGGGTGGAGTGGAGAATAATTCCGGAATTCTTCTTGACCACGATGAGAATGTTTTTCTTGGTGAAAGATTTGTTGAAATCTATATATTAAAATGGATCATCAAACGCGTTCCTCTTTATTCTTATAAATCTGTTTCTATTTTTTAGTTAAATGGTACCGTTTCAGCCACACAAAATCCTATGGTTGGGGATTTTGCGGAAATTTTCACAGGTCGAATGGAGCCAAAACACCGAAAAATGGCCGGTGATCTAATGGAAACTGACTGATTACGAAAGTCTGGCCTCACTGATTACAATGGTGATGGAAAACCGACCCAAAAACGAGGTTCGATT
>JAOYMZ010032201.1:0-32734 GCA_025802335.1 Pinguicula primuliflora | reverse complement strand
TGGGATTGCCGGGTGATGTTGGAATCTGAATGCCGTTTCAAAAAAATAAGAAAGCCCCCATACTTCAACCGGTAGATGACTCTCTGTTTATATTCTCTTACCGCCCTTATCAGCTTTTTTGCCATTGAACATTTCTCTGAGCCATTAATTTTCGGATTGATTCAAATGGAAGCTAAATAGACTTTGCCTTACTTTGTCCAGATGGATCAACTTGAGGGTTCCTTTTCATGAAGTCTTTGGTGGAGTTCGATGCAATTTAAAGGAGGCAGTGGAGACGGCAGGTCTCACCTGGCAGGGCCGTGCTCACTGTGGGTTGGATGATGCCAAAAACACAGCCCGCTTGCTTGCCTTGATTATGCGCCGTGGCTTTAAGTTCGCGCTTACGAATTCACTCTCTTGCCAGACAACTGATGGTTCCTCCGCGTTGAAGCCAACTGAAGAGAGAGTTAATGTTTCACCTCAGCCTCTGAAACTCTGGGAGCTCCGCCCTCCCCTGATGCAATTCCATCGTCGTTGTTATTGTGGCGTTGCAAGCAGGAAAGGGATGATCCGGAAGCCAGGCCCCAGGCAAGGTAGCCTGTTCTTTGGATGTGGAAACTGGACCGCTGCAACAGGTGCGCGATGCCAATTCTTTCAGTGGGCATCTCCATGACTTACTGAGACGGGGGACTTCTTTCTCCCTCCCCTGCTGACTCTTACGGTATTACTATCATTTGCCATGAGATCTCATCTCTTGGAGCAGGTCTCTTGTTGTCTTTGCTGAATGCAGTGGGTGTTGGATTTGATTTGATTTGATTATGGTTTGTGTATATAGATGATGTCTGAGTAATATATACTTTGCGTGAGGAAGGATTTAGACCAAACTCATATGATGTGTTTGATTGTTAATAATGTCTGAACAGGGACTCCTGCCTAGTTGCCTCTGCGGCTCTGCATTTGAGTTCCTTGTGTGTGTTTATAATGACAGAGGTTGGGTGCTTTGATTCTCAAATTGCCTTGCTTTATTTGGAAACACTTCAAGAGATTTCTTCCTCTAAGACATTGAAATTATATCACATCACACCAGGAATTTTCTATGAAAGGTACCGGACAGTTTTGCTTATGAGCCCGATATTTTTTTTGACCAAGATTCTAACTTAACTGACCATCTCGTGGGTCATAAGAGACGGGTCAGTTGTCCTTACCTTAGCAGTGTCGGCAAAAAGCTGGGATTTTTTCATAGTTCTTCACATTCTTCCAGAAACCTTCACAACTTCCAGTTGCAATCTAGATTCTTTTTTAAGGTTCCTTTCACAAATCTATTTCCACACAGGCTCGAGCTAGTAGAGACGAAGATTGGTCAATTTCAACAGGAGTGCCGATGTCTCTGAGGATTGAAAATATTCTGTACTGGGTGTAAAAGAGGGCCAGTAAGTTCGGCAAGGTGACCCAAACTGGTGTGAGATGTGATTGTGCGTTGGTCCTAAAGCATGGTGTCCATTCGAACTGTCATCGGATACCACCGATAGACCATGGTTCACCCAGCAACATCCGGTGACGGTCTTCTTCATTGTCGAACCGGAGTAGTACGTGTTTCTCATCCAATAGTATCGTCGTGAAATTTGCCTCAAGGCCAAAAGTGGCGAGTATTTGTATAAAATCACCCCACTGAGGTCGGCCGGGGGAAGAATTTTCCGATCAAAGCTGTCCTGGTTGTAAATCCGGACCGACCCATCTCTTATGACCCGCAAGATGGTCATTTAAGTTAGAATCTAATATGGCTGTCGGATTCAAATCCGACGGCCAGAAAAAGTATCCGGCTCATAAGCAAAACTGTCCTGTACCTTTCATTCGGCAGGAGAAAATTCACCCACATCACACATGACTATTACTTTGAAACGATTTTATAATGCCATAATTATTTTGATCTGTTTACTAAATCCAACTGAAATTCATTGGTTACTATCCACAGGGTAGTCAAACAAGATTATGATATTTAATTCCATGATTAAAATTAATTTGTGATCCATACTCAACAATCAATTCCAAAAAAAAGACAGATTTGTCTAAGGATGAACATTCGAGTTTCGGGTCCGAGATCTATGATACCTGAACCCAGAAATTCAGGTACCAACAAATGTTACTCGATATCTAAACCCTTTGGATATCGGGTTTGGGTATCCAGTTCGAGTATCAGATTTCAGGTATATCGAAACGACATCTACCAAAGAATAAATTTTTATTTATAAAAAATTAAAATTTATTTCAAGTTTTCAGTTATAGAACCCCCTAACCCAAAATTGTAACTCCACATTTTTTTGGAAAAGACCAATGTAATGATTTGGAATATCCTTTAATCATACAAAGAAGAGAGACCGTTGATGCAAGTAGATGCATTGTCCCGATTTATCTAAAGTTCCGCGATCGATTCATTTAATATAAGAGTATATGATAGGCAGAATTTTTCAAAAGCCTGACACAATATGCCGGATGAAATGGCTTAGGAGCCGAATTCTGTTGCTGGCGGTCACAAATTGATCATTAAAAAGGGGACGCGCGGGTCACGGTCCGGTTTATAACCCAGACCGCGACCCGAACTCAGTACAATAAAAAGAGGGAAATGGTTAGAAGATGGAGGCTTTTGGAGACTTAAAAATTGCTTAAATTCTATTTTGCAACAAAATTGCATGCACCAGACAATTTCTTGATTGAAGAGAGAGCCATAGATTCAGCTTCACTTTCACTACGGCTGTATCTGGATTTGGAGTTTTTTGCTCGAAGACTTTGAAATTTCGGAGCGTTCAGATATTGCACACCACCTGTTGCCACAACGTGTGCCAGTGAATGGGCTTCCGACCTTAGTTTTGGAGGTGGGTATAAGCTTGTAAGTGAGTCTCAATTACAGTTTCTTGTTGCTGTAGAGGTAAGTATTGATTTTCTCTCAAATTGTCACAGTCATCCATTTTGTTGCAAGATGAATTTAAGCAAATTTTTTTTATTTGAGTGAGTTCGGGTCGTGGTCCAGCCGACCGGGTCGTAAACCGGGCCGTGACCCGCGACCCGTGCATCCATCTTTTTAATGATCAATCGGTTGCTGGCCGTTGGATTTACCTAAACCTTTCCATCCGACATGTTGTGTCCGGCGTTGAAAAATTTCTGATATGATAGGTAGTGAGCCTTGTCGATAGTAGCTTCCCCAAATAATAGAGTGTCATCAGCAAAGAACAATTGAGATATCCGTAGTGTGCCAGGTGCTATCTGGATGTCATGGATGTGCCCACAATCATATAAATCCTGCAAAATAGTTCAGAACAATTCCGAATATATAATAAAATAGTAACATGTTCCAAAACTTTCCCCCTATACTAAAGTGAGAATTGTTTTTTTGGGGGTGATACAAGTACATAATGCAAAGCCATTACGACATCCTTCTACTTGTAATTTGAGCACAATTCAGAAGCGCAAAATCAATTCCCACATGCGGGTTTCTTTTTAGTTTTCGTTTTGAAAGTGTGATTTTTTTGATTATTTTATTATATTTTTTATTTTAGGTTACTTTTTATATAATCGAACATACAACATGAATCACTCAACGTTCATTGAAGCGGACGTTATCATAATATGAGTGCGACGTGCGCTTCGATTTGACAAGTGACTTGATAGTATTTCGATTTAGTTATTATTTTATTTTTTATTTCGGGTTAATTTTTAGTTTTTGTATGAGTTAATTTTTAGTTTTTTACAGGTTAATTTTTTACGTCGACCGTCGAAAAACAAAAATCTCAAACTCTATAAACCATAGTGCTAAACTTTATTTAACGACGATAATTAATATTACGGCGGTTTCGCCGCCGAAAAACTAAAATCATAAATAATGAACTTAAACTCTATAAACCCTAAATGCTAAACTTTATTTAACGACGATAATTAGTATTACGTCGGTTTCACTGCCGAAAAACTAAAACCCTAAATAATGAACTCAAACTTTATAGATCCTAAACGCTAAATTTTATTTAACGACGACAATCAATATTTACGGCGGTTGTGCCGCTGAAAAACTAAAATCCTAAATAATGAGCCCAAACTCTATAAACCATAAATGCTAAAATTTATTTAACGATGACAATTAATATTACGGCGGCTTCGCCGCCAAAAATTTAAAAAACTTAAATGATGAACCCAAATTCTATAAATTCTAAATGCTAAACTTTATTTAAAGACGACAATTAATATTATAATGGTTTCGCGAATAGTAAGTAAATCGAAATAATATCAAGTCACATGTCATATCAAGTCACATGTCAAATCAAAGTGCACGACGTACAATTCTAAGGGGTTAGCCTAGTAGTGAAGGCTTGGAACTTAAGCCTCCAAAAAGGAATGAGGTCTCAGGTTCAATCCCCACCGGATACAAACAATTTTTTTATAAAAAGTAACATAAAATTAAAAACAAGTAATGAAATAATAATAAAACGAAAATGCCATAGAAAGACAGGCTATCTATCACATGACAAAGACAAACGTGTTGTTTACCCGTGCCAACTCATCTCGCCAAGGACAATGAATAAAGAAAAATTACATTCAAAATGAGAAGCATAACCCATCTGTACGTACAAATGAGTTATGTACATGCATTTTTACTCATGGGAGCGAAACCCAACTAAACGTGTAGAAAAACTGTGATCATCCCACGGTGAGAGGAGCTCTGTACATTTGTAAAAGGGTGAAGAAAAAAAATATGCATTTTACGTGTTTTTTATGGTTGCCCTTTTTCCCCTTCCATCATGGGCCTTGTTTGGCAAATGTGTTTGTTTCTCATGTAGGTTCCATTTCAATAAGAGAAGCCACAATAATTAATCAGGTTGTTGCGGTGGTTAGCTGCTCTATTTTTTTGTGCATACAATGAAAGGCCAAAACGCCCAAAAAAAAAAACATGAACAAATATCTAAGAAAATAAGAGTAGAGGGCTTCAAGGTGGCTCAAAGATGGTATAATTTCATATCAGCTTCATGGCCCAGCGCGATCCTGGAACATCCTTGAAAGTGTGCCGAGGGGCAAGGCTCCTGTGTGGGGATGATCCAAAAAAACCAAAAGGGCACTCTTCGAACACCCGCATTGCTAAGGACTACATTTGGCGTTTCAGATTAGAACTGTGCACACAGGTTGTGCACAGTCGATGTGCATATAAAGGAGACTCTCTCTATATATATTATATTCAGGTATGTTCGGGTTAGGGTCGGGTAACATATGTTGGTACCTGAATTTTCGGGTTTGGGTTCAGGTATCATGAATACTCGACCTCGAAACCAGAATGTTCACCCTACTAGACATTGCCTAGGTGGTTGAAAAATGTATCACTCGTTTACACAAACGACAGAACAATTTAAAGACATCACATCTACTGATCAGCTAATAAAGTTAATACAACATTACAAGGGGTAACACCTACCTATCCTATACAGGTATCAACCGCAGAATTCTATCACCAAGTATGAGTCTTTGTCTAGGAACAATTTCATTCATGTGGGGGTTGTTAGAAAAATATCATTTCTTAAAAATTCCACTGAAGGCTTGGGGTTAAGTTTGTTGCTCTTAAAATGATTATTTAATAGGATTTTAATTTTTTTGACAGCGAAACCGCCGAAACCATAATCTATGATTTTGATACGATGATTCCAAATTTTTTTATTTTAGCACTCATTACACACCATTTAAAGCTAGGGTTGAGTTTGTTGCTCTTAAAATGCTTATTTAATAAGGTTTTAGTTTTTTTGGTGGCGAAGTCGCCGAAATAGGAATCTATGATTTTGATACGATGATTCCAAAACTTATATTTTGGCACTCGTAACACACCGTTTAAGACTCAGGTTATGTTTGTTACTCATAAAATACTTATTTAATAGGATTTTAATTTTTGGCGGCAACGATAATTTATGACCGATTCCTAAAACGTATTTTCTAACTATTTTCGGGTTACTATAGTTGAATGCCTATCAAATAAAAAATAATTAAATAATAAATACATCGAAATTAAATTATGTCGCATGTCAAATTGAAGCACATGATGCGCTGATAATTATGATGGTCTCCGTTTCGATAAATGATAAGCGATTGAGCCTATATTTCAAATTGTATAAGGAGGTAGGAATAATGAAAAATTTATTAAAATAAAATACATTTACCTCTTTGGCATTGGGAAATCTCAAGAAGAACCGTTCTGCAGGAAGTAGGAACGACAGAACTCCCTCCCTCAATAAAAACGTATTTTGTGTGGAGCCTATGTCGCTTAGGCGCCACCTAAACACTCGCCTTTCGCTTTATTTAGGTCGTTTGAAAATCCGCTTAAACGGCCGATTAGACTTACGCACTAATACAGATTTCTAAAACTTAACACGCGTATCATTACTATAAAAATAATAGATTCCACGGTCCACGGTTGACCTTCGTCTTCTACAACTTCTCAAACCCTATCTTTCGTGCTCTTTGCTCTCGCTATTTAAAACTGGCTTGGCAGTTAAAACTCAAATGGTGATTTCATTCGCCTCTGCTTCTTAATTATATTTTTATGTTCGCTGGGGTTTGTTATTTTAAAATGCAATTTCTCAATTTCCGATGGTTAATTTGGGCCAGGAGATTTTCCGGGAGGCAATTTCTCGTACGGGCGATCCACAGGATTTCGCTCTTCAGACTATGCAGCAAGTTATAAAACCCCAGGTTTGGTATTTTCTGTTTGAGGACGAGTTTAAGTTAAAAAATTTATTTTGCGAAGTTCTAGTGTCGTTGGAGTTTAAGCACTTTGTATTATAGAGGAAAAGTGAAGTCTTTGGATAATATGTTATGATCTTACTGATTGATTGGAAGTTCTATTCCTTTTCTTTTTTGACTTTTGTGTGTTCGTCAAAATTTTATATATTAATGACTTTTCTCCATTTGCTATTTTGAATTATTTATTAGAGTGCTCATTAACTTCATTGCAGAAGCAAGTGAAACTGATGCAAGATGAAAATCAGTTGTTGGAAAATATACTGCGGAGTCTGCTTCAGGAGCTAGTGGTATTGCCCCTTTACCTGTTTTAATGTGTTTTTATAACTCTACTCGATGTCAAGAGGAAATACTGTTAAACGTAGATATCTTTATAAGCAATGAGGCAGTGATGATGCCTGAGGTTTCTCTTTAATGCTGATAGGTATCAATGCTTGTAAATAACATATTGAGTTACAATTTGCCTTTTGGAACTCGTTCACTTCATGCATAACTGTCTTAAAAGCAGAATCTTCCTTCCTTCCTTTCTTTCTTTATTTTCTTTGAATTTTATTTGCAAGTTAGAGCAGATATGTTGGCGGCATACAACTAAACTTGGCCAATAATATATTTTCTGCCAGTGAGATTTTTCGCTCTACTCATTTTTGGCATGAATGTAGTCACGAGCTGCTGTATTATATCTCTCTCCTCGTGCCTTCTTAATTGCAGTCAGCTGCAGTTCAGTCAAATGAAGAAACTATGCAATATGGTCAGTTAGTTGCAGATGGGGATATTCGTCCTGGTCAAATTCCCAGGCTTCTTGGTGAGTGAGTATTTGAAGTAATGGGTTTCATGATGCATCAATTCATACATCTCTGCTTGGGTGGTCCGTGTTTGGATATTCATAGAGATAAAATTTCAAACACGTGGATGATATCGTCTTAAGTAGGTCTGTATTTTTTACATGCTTTTATTTTCTTCTTTGCAGATATTGTTTTATATTTATGTGAGAAAGAACATATTGAAGGTGGCATGATTTTTCAGCTTTTGGAAGATTTGACAGAAATGTCTACTATGAGAAACTGTAAAGATATTTTTGGATACATAGAGAGTAAGCAAGACATTCTTGGGAAGGTGGGTAATGCTATTTTTATTGGCCTACAATACTTGCATGTTTCCAAATTCATGGACCTAGAGTTCAATTTTAAGCTTTTGAATTACTGAATTTGTTTTAAGCTTTTGTGTAGCCGGAGCTTTTCACGAGAGGAAAGCTTGTAATGCTGAGAACTTGCAATCAGCTTCTTCGTCGCCTATCGAAGGTGCTATTCTTCAAAGTTCTTTCTCTTCTTAAGTGTTTTAGCAATAAATTTGCAGATTTTATTTGATGTTTCAGTTGGATTCTCGTATACAATCTTACAATTCTTACTCTTCTCACAACTCGAAAAGCGTGATTGTGCATGCTTAGTCTCCATTCATTTTATTACATTGGTTCTGTTCCCATTTTGCTAGAATTGAAAATGGTTCTTTTCTTAGGCAACTTGGTACTGCATCACCATTATTTCCAGAAGAGCATAATCGGCAATAAATTTAAAGACCATATTTCACTCTATAAAGTTTCACGCTTAAAATAGGATTTACTTTGTTTACAATAGAAGTTGACTATTTGCAGTAGCACCATATATCTCTTGATACATATTTTTGCATTAATTTCTATCTTGCAGGCAAATGATGTTGTATTCTGTGGACGAATTATAATGTTTCTTGCTCATTTTTTCCCGTTATCGGAGCGCTCTGGTAATCATATATGGTATAGAGACATTTCGATTACCAATATTTTCTCTAAGCATTGACTGTCATCTTTACAATTTTAACAGCTGTCAATATCAAAGGTGTTTTCAATACATCAAACGAGACAAAATATGAGAAAGAAGCCCCAGATTGTAACGATGCTGTTACTCATTCTTTCATTTATTGCATCGACTTTCATACTCTTAACCTTTAAAATTGCTTTGCTGCTGAATTCTCTATTTTCATTTGCTTGCTCTCAGGTAGCTCAATTGATTTCAACTTTTACAAAACCTTTTGGAGTTTACAGGTCAGTGGAGAATGGAGCTTACTTTATAACCAGTTTTATAACATTTCAGCCTTTGTGTTTGCTACATTTCTTTTTGTTCATGATGATGGCAACAATTACTGTATCTTACTAAAAAAATTACTATATCTTACTGGGTGTCGTTCATCTTTTTAAATGCTAGTCCATGCTCAGTGTTTTTGATGTCAGTGAGCTGAAAGATATCTCAACTATGTTTGATATTCAGGAATTCTTTTCAAATCCTTCATCTCTTACTCCTCTTGCCACGAAATGGCATAAATTTTCTTCCAGTTTGACGGTAAAACTTCCCAACTGTGTTCCTTTTTTCTTCTTTTTGTTGTTTTGATTGTGATTCTTTCCTCTTAATATATTGCATCCGGTAGAAATAGAAATCATATTATTATAATTGGCACTAGGGTGTTTTGAGTACATTCGAGGCCCAGCCTTTGAATGACGAAGACGGAAATGCTATTAACCTAGAAGATGAGTCATCAAACTTCAGTATAAAGTATCTGACGAGCAGTAATCTGATGGGTCTGGAGGTAGGGTCTTTCCTTAAGATATAGTCGATTCTTTCAGTATGACAATCTACAGACTCGGTAGATCATGATTCACAGTATCTTCCTTTGCTCCTTTCCCCATTTCTCACAGTTAAAGGATCCAAGTTTTCGGCGGCATTTTCTGGTTCAATGCCTTATTTTGCTCGACTATCTTAAGGTGGTCCTCTCTCCTATTTTCATTATGTCATCTGATGATTATCTTTGAACTATTGGAATTTGGAATATTCAAAGAGCGCTGATAACGAAGAATCAAGCTTCTTATGATTGGTCTCTTAGTCTACCTGATGTCCGGGTCATGATTCTAGAGAAAGGGTAGTGCTGCAAAGTTGATCCTGATACATATCTTCTTAGCCTTGAGATGCAAAAATATTGATATCTTCCAACCTTTTCTTCTTGCTCACACTTTTTTTTTCATGGTATAATATATTAGTACCTTTCTCCTTGTAGGCCCCTGGAAAAAATGAGAAGGACTTGCCATCTGATACGATGGTCAGTTTCGTCTTCTAATTTCTTGTTGCTTTCTTGCTTATAGTATAGATTCTATTTACATATAAAGAAAAAAAGAAACTATTGATTGTTTAGCTGGACAATATATGCCGGATGAAGTAGCTGTCTACAAGAATCTATGCAACATCTTACACTAGCACCAAGGCTGAAAAATTAGACCATTTTCTTGGGAAGAAGTGTTGTAACTTGTAACATATGGAATGAGTTGAGATGCTGATAATTTTAGCATTATTTTTAATGAAATGCAGACATGCAAAGGCTTATAAGACGTAGACGTACTACAAAACATTTGGGGATTACTTAATACTTATCTCGACTGCTGAAAATTTAGTCCTGTGGCATGAATTTAGAGCATCTCAGAAGTCAGCACAATTGGATTGTAATAATCTAATAGTTATTCAGCCTTCCTAGATTAGAAGTTTGAAATTTTGTGAAGGATCGCTCAGGAACCGTCAGAAGCATGTCCATCCATGAAATTGCGGGCCAACATTTTCTGTTGGCGTTCTTATAGTTTCTCAGGTTTTGGTCAAATAACGTTACATGATTATTGCCCATTGGTCAAATTGTTTGGACAATAGTATGTGAATCTCTAAGCAACTGTGTTACTGGCATCATTTTTCCTGTTCGATGAAAATTCTGCTCACTTTTAGCACCAAGTTAAGCCTTTTTTTAAAATGGAAACCTAATTAATTTCCTTATGAATGTAGAAGGAAGAGATAAAATCTTGCGAAGAACAGGTCAAGAAGCTCCTAGAAATCACCCCTCCCAAGGGGAAAGATTTTCTTCATGCCATTGAGCATATATTGGAGCGTGAAAAGAACTGGGTAAGCAAATCTTTGCATCATTCATCTGCACATGAGTTTCCCTTGTAAAACTGGACCGACCTCTCTTTTTATGTATCTTTCTATCGATTATTACAACTTTTTTTGGGTTCTGTACTGAGCTTTCCCTTCTTCCAGGTTTGGTGGAAGCGTGATGGTTGCTCTCCTTTTGAAAAGCAGCCAATAGAGAAAAGGTTAACTGAAGATGGTGGCAGAAAACGGTAATAAGCTAACGGATACAGTTTGTGACTCCGCCGAATGATTTTGCTTAAGAGAGCAGATGACCAAAAAATGTAAAGTTTTAGTATGTCCTGAAGATGATGATTGGTAGTTTGGTTCCATGATCATAAAGATAAGATATTATTTATGGGATTTCCAAATGGTTCTTGTTCTCCCGTGATTGAAAAATGGAATATAAGCCATTTGAAAAATGGAATATAAGCCATTTGAAAAATGGAATATAGGCCATAACATTCATGGAATCTGAGATGCCTAAGTGCTTTTTTTCTTCGATGCATTTCTACATTTCAGAGAACCTTTTCCATCTATCAACTCCTGACACCTTTATTTTCTGGTTTTTGCCATCTCCCCCCTCTCTTTTACGCAATCTTATAGTCGACCTCGGTGGAGGTTAGGCAATAAAGAACTCTCTCAGCTATGGAAATGGGCAGATCAGAATCCGGTGAGTTTCGCTTACAGCATTTCTGCACTAAAACATTTGAGTCTTAAGTTGATATATATTCTATTTTCTAGACTTAAACATAAGATTAGATTAGCTGTTGGATTGTCGTCTTAAAATAAGTTGATGGTAATCAATCGGCAATGAATTAACCTCCTCTCAGCTTGAGCTTTCACTCTGAGGCCACAAATTTATATTCTTCCGGTTGACCTTGTGTGGCCGTTCCTGATGTTTTTGAAATTCATATTCTGATTTTCTAACTATTTATTGTTTTTCTGTCGGCTGTTGTATTTTTTTCAGAATGCTTTAGAAGATTCTCAGCGTGTCTGTACTCCTTCCATCATGGATTACTGGAAGCCATTGGCTGATGATGTGAGCTTTTATGGCCTCTTTCTTGATTCGAAATTGCTAATATATTTTTATACTCCGACCCAATTAAGCGAGTAAATGAATTCAGAAATATTTTGTTTCTGTAACCACAGATGGACGAATCCGCAGGAATAGAAGAAGAATATCATCACAAAAATAGTAGAGTAAGTTTTCTTTTTTCCTTCATTCATCATCACAAAATTTTCCATGCAACAATCTGAGGCTTTACCTTGATGCACTGAAAGATTATCTAACTGTCACATTGAATAGGTCTATTGCTGGAAGGGTCTGAGGTTCTCTGCTCGGCAAGACTTGGAGGGATTTTCTCGAGTACGTTATTTTTTACGACTGATTGGATTTTGTACCAGAGTAGAGTTGTGTGAGTCAAATCATATACCTTTGCAGTTCACTGAACATGGCATTGAAGGAGTTGTTCCTTTGGAACTTTTGCCTGCTGACGCGCGCTCAAAATATCAAGTTAGACCGGCGGATAGGTCCAAGCGTCCCAAGAAGGACGAGAGCAAAGTTTCTATGCAGCCTGTAGAAGAATCTCAGGTATTTGGATGTGTCCCATTTGTTGTCTGTACATGTAAAATTGTTGAGTTGAGTGCGATAACAATAGGATATGCCTGACTCTCCAATCTAGAGTAAAATGTGGCCTCCTAGGCGCCATGTGCCGCCTCCTAAGCGGCCTGTGCGGCTGCCCAGGCGCCCTAAGCGGCCTGTGCGGCTGCCCAGGACCCCAAGACGGCTGTCCTGTCACCCCTGAGCGCTCAGCCGTACCATCTAGGATAAATTCTGGGCACCCTAGCATTTTTGGCCTCCTAGGCGATCGTAAAGGCCGAACTCTCTAATACTGCTGGTTATGCAGGAGGCATATATTTTTCCTTGTCTGACTTTGTCCCACAACAGAATGCAACTCCTGCTAGTGAGAATGATGTCGATGGTGATCGACCAGACCGTGAAGCTTCAGCAACTCCTGCCGAGATTG
This sequence comes from Pinguicula primuliflora, assembly GCA_025802335.1. Lineage (NCBI taxonomy): Eukaryota > Viridiplantae > Streptophyta > Magnoliopsida > Lamiales > Lentibulariaceae > Pinguicula > Pinguicula primuliflora. The sequence continues at coordinate 19,995 of JAOYMZ010032201.1, read as the reverse complement.
ATACTGTAATGGTATCTGGTGATGTTTCTCAGTCTGGAACTCCAACTCCTGATGAGAACCAACGGCAGAATTCGGATACTGATGCCGGGCTTGAAGCAGGACAGATTGAGGCGGATAATGAAGCAGACACAGGAATGGTTGATGGAGAAACTGATGCTGATGTTGAATTAGATATTGTAAACCAGTGATCATTTATTCATTTGTATCGCATACAAGTTATGTTTTCTCCAGATGAATGGGTACTATCTCGAGCTTTTTGTGCCATTTCTCATCTCTAAAGTCCAGCCACCGAATTCTAATGTTGACTGTTGATCAAAATTTAATGGTTCAGATGAAAAGTGTTTTAAGTGAGATGATTTGATCTGAATCATTGAATTTTGATCAAATACCACCATTCGGGAGTGGAAAATTATTCTACAAGAAGAGCTGCTACAACTGAACTTTACATAGCTTTAGAGAGATGTCTTGCTGAACATCTCCAACTTCATCAGAAACAATTGAGTTTTTACTCATATTTGACAGCAAAAGAATCAAGAAAACTCGATTTCAGTATCATTGATGATCCAACACCCATCAAAATTCTTCCAGCTTCAAAGGACTGGACCAATCTTTCTAGTGTTTTGAAAACCTGCGCGCCAACATGCTGAGCATGACAATCATTAAACAACACGCTACTTCAGAAGATGCCGCGGCGCAGGATAAATAACTATAACAAACAATCACTACATTGAATTTGTATCTGAGAATGATGTCGATGTTGATCGACCAGAACCTGAGGCTTCAGCAACCCCTGCCGAAATGATATCTGGTGATGTTTCTCAGGCTGAGAACCAACGGCAGAATTCAGATACTGATGCCGGGCTTGAAGCAGGACAAATTGAGGTGGATAATGAAGCAGACACAGCAGGAATGGTTGATGGAGAAACGGATGCTGATGTTGAATTAGATACTGTAAACCAGTGATAAGTATTCATTTGTATTCTCCAGATGAATGGGTACTATCTGGAGCTTTTTTGTGGGATTTCTCATCTCTAAAGTCTAGCCACCAACCCTTGAGCATGAGGTTGGGCGGCCGGTAGACTACCTTGCAAGTACGCAAAAAAAAAGTCTAGCCACCAAGAGGAATAACACTTTAATCGTTCACATGCTTTAACCAACCCCAGATCTCAGAACAGTAATCTGTTGCATATTGGCATACACTTAAACCAATCTACTTAATACCCATTTTTCTACTGAGGTTGTTTTCTTTCCCCTGGGAACAGAAGTGCCAAATGTTTTTCACTGATCATTTTGATCGCAGATAACGCAGACTTTCGTCATGGTGCATTAAGGCCTTCTGCATAGGTAAAGGAGATAAAAAAATGAATTCAAAAGGCTCAAAGCCTATAAACTGGGATCCAAATGTTGCTACTTAGTTAGGAAGCTTATTGAATCCTCGGTTCTCTGACTTGCTCTTTAGGAATGCGGAGTCGAATTTGTTGATTCTCGAATACGAAGAGCAACTCTCCTCAAAATCTCACTCAAAGTTCACAACACTGAGTGTTCATAGAAGAGCTCTCTTGGACAGGACATTTAGTACATGTCGCTATTCCTGGATCCAGAGGGGTTCGGCCTTTTAACCAATCGATTCGACCCCGGAGAGTTGCTTTTGCTATAGGGGTAGCTGCATGGGTAGGTACAGTTTAAATTCTGGTGGCAGTTCCTCCTCTGCATATAGGCGATCACAGAAATATATCCTTCTCAAGTGGCATTCAAGTCTTCAGGTGGAAACAGAAGGTGTTGCAATCTCAACAATAATGCTTTCGAAACAGAACACAAGAATTGTGGCATTTTCTCAGAAGGTGCTGCATGAACATACAGACTGATCACCAGATCACATTTCATAGTTTTGACTTTTGACATATATTTCCATGTTTTCTCTTTCCCTTACAGACGGAACGTTGTATGAGCTAGGCCGGTTCGCCCCTTCTTTCCAGGATGGTTTTCATGACGCTGAAGGAGCTCAGAGACGCAGCTCATCCAAGCTGATGCAGGATCAGATGAATGATGAATCCTTCCTATGCGAGAATTACTTTCAGCTATCAGTGCATAACATAACATGATGAAGTTTACTTACAAAAATCTCATAACCTTTCGGGAAGTTTACGAAATATAAGAAGCATGGCTTCAAGATATGAAAATAATGGAAGAATAGCAAAATATATCTAGAAAAACTGTTTGAACCTAGAATACAAAGCAAGAGATAGCAATAAGTTGTAAGAATTAACACAGCATAGAAACTAGACTGACATTAAATTCCCTCTTGGTGAGATTCTAGGCACACTGTTGGGCTTGGATTGACTCTTGGCATCACTGCAACCAAAGTCTCAATAAAATCAGATATAGCAAACCACCAAAACGCGCCCCATCCCTTGATCAGATTAGGCCTCTTATCAATTTCCCAAGTAGACCCATCAAACCAGTCTGTTGTGATGGTTCGGTACTCTCTTCTATTGTGTACATCCATTTTTTGTGTTTCCACATTGTATAGAGTTAGAGAAGTCTCATCATACTCCCATTGATATGCAAACAGTTTTCCATCTCTTGTTAGGCCTTTAGTCCATGAACGAATCTCAAAACTATGTGGTTCGTAGTCTCGTCTATGAACGAGCACTGAGATACATTCCCTGAAAATTCCAAGGATACTAGCAATATAATGATTTCCAAAAATGAATGTACTTGACAGATCAAACTCAAAAAGCTCCTCTTTGGCCAAGTCGAAAACAAGCAAACAACAAGCATGGTTGTAGGTTTTGAGGCAGATCCAATATAAGCGCCCTTTGAAAAATAGTCCAGATATCTCAGATAAAGGATAAACATGTCCCAACTTCAAGGAGGAGCTATTGATTGATTTCCACGAATCGTTCTTCAAACTGTACGTCATTAACTTGGAATGATCCATAGATAAAGTCACCACCTTATAGTCCCGATTCAAGGCATCATACCCGAATCCTACGCGGCAGCCTGTTAATCCCTTAAAAGAATAGTGGTATGCCAGCGGAAGAGTCCTGCACTGCCGTATAGCTGGGTTCCAGAGTAGAATGGTTACCGGCAATGTCTGCAACATAGTTATCAAAATCCTACGATTCACGATTCGAATCCTACAATTCGATTCAATTCTAATGCTAAACGATTCAAATCTTAGATATGAATCCTTTATGACCATCCATTGTTTGAATTTTACGATTCAGATACGATTTGGGATTTAAATCTTACGATTCACGATTCAAACATCAATACTAAACTTTAATAATTGTTTATTTACATTATTATCATATTTATTTATAATATTTTTATTACAAAATATTTATTTTAATATATTTTAAATTGTGATTGAATCTTTGCGATTCACGATCCGATTCGATTTACGATTCAAAAAATGATCATTACGATTCACGATCCGAATCCCAATTTGACAACTATGGTTGATAGAACTCTTGTTCATGTATTAAAACATTTGTTCTGGTTTACTGTAAATAGGATGCTGACCTCATCAATTTTTTCTTCTTCTTCTTCGTTTTACTGTAAACAGGATGCTGACCTCATCATGCTATCTTTAGCCACCCATGAAGTCCACTTCTCAATATTGAGGGAGGTTGGATGCTGTTGTATCTTATTGCAACTTCAATAAATGTTTTGTTTCATAGTCCAAAATAATGTGTCTTCCTCTTGCACCTTTGATGATGTTGCAGGTAATAAATTTTCCGGGGAATCAGGAAAAATGTTTTCTCTGTGGTGAAGTAGGTCATCTTGCAGCTGAATGCCATGGGGGAACCAGCATCTCAAATGACATTCCCATTTACAGGAAGAAATATCAGGTTGTATAAATGATGCTTGATGATGAATGCTTGTTTACTAGTTGGGTTGTTGATGATGAATGCTTGTTCACTATAGTTGGTTTGTTCCCTTGTTTTTCTTAATATTCTAATTTCTAACACTGCTTTATTTTGTTGTCAGTTTCTAAACATATGGGTTTTACGCGAATACTTGGAATATGAGATGGGTATTCCAAATCCTCCTTTTGCTATCGACTTTGAAAGGCTGGTGGATGACTTCGTCTTTCTCTGTTTCTTTGTCGGCAATGATTTTCTGCCTCATATGCCCACACTAGAAATTAGAGAGGTATACGTGTCATAGCTCAATATGATGCTTTCTTGATTCTCTCTAGGTTTGAGATTACCTCCTAGTTATCTTCTTAGCGGATATGCGTTCCTGCTCCAACTTCCTTTTTCATCACTGCATCACTCTGTCCGAGTATCAATCTTTTCGTCTACTTTTTTGTTCCGTAGGGTGCCATAAATTTGCTCATGCATGTCTATAGAAGGGAATTTGCAGAAATGGGTGGTTATCTTACTGATGCTGGTGAGGTAATGATTTTTTCTCCCATAAATTATATTATTGCTTACGGGCTCAATATCAATGTGGTTTCCATTATTTATCTGGTTCTGTTACGCTATGTATGTTGGGTCTCGCATTGGACATCCCATCTTAAGGTGTAAACCCAAAATAAAAGAATTTTCATTGAAAAGCTTGGAAAAGCTAGTTTTGAAAAGATGAGTCATACAATACTTAATTACTCTATCATTCCTCACATAAAGGTCATATTATTTGTATTGAAGCTTTCATATGAATGTTTCTGGGTTTTTTCTTCCGTGACATGGATCATGGAGAGATTAAAATAATTGACCTCCTGTTGGAGTACTTCGTGCAGAATCTTAAGCATAACCTATTAGAGAGATGAATGGTTTAATATTTAGTTATTCTAACGCCCGTGTCTTATCTTTTGGCCAAATAATTACATTCCTTCAAATTCTTGACCACCATTTGGTGGAACTGTGACTTCTCGACTGCAAGTCTTGGCTTAATGTAATATTTGATGTTCATCGCAATTGACCTATTGGCTTCAGCTTTATTATAATAATCCTGAGTGCTGGAAGTCACTGCCATTGTGTTTGTACCTCAAGCCTTAGCGACTCGTTTTGTGAGGAATTGTTGCAGTACAGAAACCTAAACATCCTTAAACTAACAGGCTTGCCTGCCAAATAAAATCCGTAGTGGGTGTTAAGTGGTCTTGAATCTTGATAATCTTAAATAATTTCTCTCAGCATCTTTTGCAATATTTAGTTATTATTTCTTTTGTAATAATTTTTTTTGACATGATGTCATTTTCCCCCTTCTGATTCATCCTGATCACTAGTATACAATATTTAAAAGTGAATACGTTTGTGAGTAGCTTTATCCTTGCATGGGATCATTAGTAGAACACAAATTTACTATTATAATTATTATATTATTTTTAAATACATTTGTATCGTAAAAACTTTCTTACTGCATGTTTGATCTTCCGTTCAGGTCTTCTTAGACCGCGTTGAACACTTTGTTCAGCAAGTTGCAGTGTATGAAGAATCAATCTTCAAAAAGCGAACTCGTCTGCAGCAGGTAGTTTTACCTTTTCTCATTTTTTTGATTTGGTGTACAAAATTTTTCTTTTCGTATAGTCATACTGGCTAGCCTAATATTGTCTGCTTGCTGAATAGTTGTCACTACTATGTCTCCTTCTAGAGCTGTCAAGGATGGAATTTTTTTTTCTGTAGCTCATCGCAACACTTGTATATTATATGAACTACAAAATCGTTTCGGGCTTGCTTGGATCTAGTTGTAGGACATTGGACACAAAAACCCAACAATTAGTTATGATGTACTGCATTTCTGCCTTTAGAACCTTTGATGGAATATAGATACTTGCAGTCTCAAGAAAACATCTAACTTGGAGATATGAATCTAATAATTAGTTATGATTGTTTTCTGCATTTACAACCTGCATACTGACTTAACTAAATTTGAAGAAAGAATTAAAAAAAAAGACATCTAACTTATTTCTGATTGGGCCGCACACCTTGTTTATGAGAGGACAAACACAATTGACAGGGAAAGAAGAATCCCGCTCCTAACAATCATAATTGGACATGAACGTATTACACATAATTTCATAAATGACTAAGTAATTTAAATAACATTCTAATCCTGATAAGTTGAGGAATCTCTTGAATTGCACTTGAATTTCTTATTCTACTCTATTGAGGCTGATGCTGGCCCAACTTCCTCCTGTTTTTTTCCTGACTTTGTTCCCAATTTTGGCTGGTTTCCTCCTTTCCTAGATTCATGTACTGCGTTATGCATTACCAAAATACCAATGACAACACTTTATTGCACATTTATTCCATGGATGCCAATTTTTATTCTTTCTATATGCTTGGTGGGGCTACTACATTTTCCCAGGTATGTAGATTGGACATAAGGCTTATATGTGAACATTTTAGTAAGTTTTGCATAAGATTTTAATTGGTAGATTTGAATATATATTAATAGGGTGCATCGAGAAATTCAGCACGAAACACCCCTTAACCAGACGAATGAGATCTTATTATTTTTTTGAATTTGGAATAATTTGCATGCTAAAAAAGCTTATATACATACGGGCTGTGTGTGCGTGTGATGTGTGTGCGTGTACGTGCATGTATAAGAGTGTGCGCTTGTGCAGGGGGCAAGGTTTGACCAAGATTTCGAAATACTCAGGGTTCATTAATTAAAAATACAACATGATAGATGTTTTCGAAACCCTATTGTCTAGAATTTATTCCGACCAATGACTTAATTTATCGGGCTAAAATCTTATTTTGGCTTAAAACTTAGGGCATAATTAAAAATGTTATTTATTTAAATTTTATAAAATAAAATATGATAAATTATAAAAATTCAGGGTTGATCGTTGCTAAATCCGGGTCCCACCACTCCATAAGTCCTCCCTTGACCCAAGGATCATGTCGAAAACTGGGATGGGTTATTACTTATTAGTCTTGTAGAGAAAGTTGAAGTACTGGTTGGATAGTGAGACGTATCTCCGATCTCCCTTGGCCTGTGTTTTGAAGCTGCACTAGACCAGTTGATTGCTGTGTATGATTTTAAGACGATTGAAAAATTGCCTAAAATCCTGTCAAAGCCAGTAGAGCTAGGTCACCTCACCCACTTGAAAATGAGGGAAAAGAGGGAGTTGAATGATTTCGAGGCAAACTAAAACTGGAATGAAGAATGTATTACTTGTTAGTTTTTCCTTTCGTTTGGTAGATGTGATGGTTACGGAAGTAGCTTGCCTGGTTGCTTATAAAACCTTGCTATTTTGTCTTACCAAATTTTATTTTTGTAAATTTGAACGTTCAATTCAAAAATAAAGGGCAAGTATCGTGGTCGTCGACGAGAATGATTTGTAGCTGCACTGATATTCCGTCTTGCCTGTGGCAGTACTACGTCCCAGAGCCCATCTCCCTTGATTCCGTGATCAAATTCTAAAAGTTTCTCTTTTCCATCCTTGCTGTAGACTAGCCCCTTCTAAAGCCTTTTATCTTCTTCAATCATCCCTCATATTTTTCATCTTCCCTCTTCGACATTGATATACGACACCTTCATTGCTGATTTTACCGTTCGCTCATTGCTTACAATTTTCACCTTTTCTCTATTTATTCTTCGTTGTCTTACCTAGCTGCACTTGTGACAATAGGAGGACAGGTGTAGCTTTGGAAGACTGTTTAATTGTCTAATTAGCTGTGAGATCAAGAGGATGACAATGCAGCAGAATGTGCTGCATCTCATTAGTTCCTCTCCAACATTTGCTTTACGATTTTTTCCCTATAGTTCAATGTACCAGTATATTCCTGTACCTCTTTGTTCTGATAAAAGCCGCTTCTCTTCCATAGTTTTATATTCATTAGCCAAATCTTCATGTACTGGTGCCGTGTGCACCATTTTCTTGTAAGATTGATTCTTGAACATGGTAGTTTTAGTTGTACATGTTATAGTTGAGTCAGCTCATCATTTTCTAACACAGGCTTTCTCCTACTTCAGATTTTTGAAGCTATTAAAATGCAACACTAGCATTGATCGTTATTGTTGAGATGTATTCCAGTTTATTAGATATCAGTTTACTATTATTTTTTCATTTTGTGCAACATTTCTCTCATCCATAATTCTTCCCTTTCTCTTATTAAGAACTACGAGATCCTCATTAAGATTCTGAAGTGCTCGTGGTATTAATCTAGCCACTGAACATTCTCTTTCCGGGTACTAATGAAACTAATGGCATGACTGCTACTTTTGTAGTATTATTCATTCGCATGTGTTTTCCCTTTACCACTAAGGGTCTCTTAGTTTGTCCCGTGGACAATTCTGGTATTCATGACTTGTTATTCTTACGTCCATTTTCACTGGAAGCAATATTTTCACTTTTCACTCCTCATCTGAAACGTGTTTTCATACATCTCTAAAAAATTATGTTTTGCAATCACTTGAGAAAGAAAGAAGGCATTTTAGTAGTTGAATCGGAACTGCATGGAGAGCTTCTCTGACAGTTGCAGCTAATTTCTTGTTTACTTTGTTCTTCTTGTTTTGCCAGGCATATGAGACTAAAACAAGAAGGGAAACTATTCAAGAGTCGAGCACTTTAGAAGGCGATAAGGTAGTACATCTCATTGGTATCGGCCAAAAATTGAAATTGTGTATCAGTTTACTGTTTGTTCCTTAAATTTAGTGGACTTTTTGATTGCTAATATCATAGAAACACCATAAGATTGTTGTACTTTTTAATTAGATGAATGCCCAGTTAATGTTGTTTACTGGTCTACTTAATGTTTTACTCTGTGAAATAGTTAATAGCTGGACAATTAATTAAGATATATCTAGATAAACAGAGTTATCCTATCAGGTTCGCAATGCAGGTATATTAGAACGGTATCTAGATATTTAGAGAGTTCCACTGTCAAACTCTTTTGTTAAAGAAAATTAGAACGTGAGCTGTTTTTAAGAGCCATGAGATGTGCTGATTTACTTTTTGATAAAGGGTGGTACTTTTATATTACCTTGCTGATGTGTTCTGGTTACTCGTGTGATCGTATCAACTAAGCTAATTGGCAATGTTGTCTAGGTCGTATTTTACAATTACTTTGTCCTTAATTATCTGGCTTGTTATCTCAGATTTCTTTTAATGAAAGGAAAATAGTTATTTGACAATTTGCTTGACTCGCTCAGGTTAAACTAGGGGAACCAGGATATAAAGAAAGGTATTATTCTGAGAAGTTCTGTATATCAGAACCAGAAAAGATTGATGAAGTTAAAGAGGATGTGGTAAGTAAACCGATCACATTCTTACTGTGCAATTTAGTTAGTTCTAATTCATTGCCATCTTTTTCTTCATTCATGATGTAGAAGTACTGGACTTCAAACTTTGTGGTTAAGTCAAAAGCTAATTGCTTTATCGATAACTTTGCACTTGATTCATGATTGTCAATCTGCTGTGGCACGGCTAAAAAAACGTGCCTAAGCACCTCGCCTGGTGCCCCCAATAGGCTGGGTGTCCAAAATAAAATAATATTTTTATAAATATTATGTTTTATTTTAAAAATAATGTTTTGTTTAAAATAATACTTTTATTTGAATCAATATGTTAATTTAAAAATAATATTTTTTATCTCCGTCTGCTGCACGCTACATGCTGTAGCAGACGTCTGCGGCTGCAGCAGCTGGGTGGGCACCTAGGCGGGCACCACTGCCTGTGTGGAACTGTGTACTAATCACGAGAACTTTACAAGTGATCTGATTTATTCCAGATATTTGAAAACTCATGTTTGATTTGGAGGGTACTTCGCGTGCATGCTTTCAGAAGCTTAATTTTTTTTTTATACCTGTGTGTGTATTCCTTTAGTTCTATTTGGTTGTAAGTTCTCTTTGAAATGCTTGCAAAAATAGAAACTCTTTTTCTATGGTTAAGATGATAGGGTGGCATTAAGGCAACATATTTTCCGCTTTTTCATATTAGATTTCCAACTTCTCCTAGTTATAAAAACCTGAACGTGAAAGGAGATTGAGATCTACATGCTGATATCATGTGGTAAATTTAAGATTCGCCAGGAATGAAGGACAAACTAAAAAGAGCTGCTGATGCAGTGCATGAACTAACAGTGATCTATTCTTCTGTTCTGGGTCTGCTTGCTAATTTTAACTTCTGGAAGATATTATCTAGGCATAAAATATGCTGAGCCATTTCTCTATTTCAAAATTTATATGTGAAAGCTAACAACGAAAAGGCTATACTTGCATGATGATCTTTTCTACGGGTGTGACGTCATGAGATTTTTTGGTAAGAGGATGTTAATAAGGAGTGTCAATAGTTATCATGTTCTTTTTGTTTGGGAGCTTTGTGCCGCATTGTAGTATCTGTTGACTCACGTACAAAGATGTTAATTACGTAATTTCCAGGTCACAGGGATAAAGTATGAATTATAAATAAATTGATTCAATTTCGGCTGCATTTCTCCTGACTTCAAAGACATGCTAATCGGCTCTTCGGCCAAAGTGGAAACTCTGTGTATGACTTGACACTGTTGCACAAGTCTGTAGTTTGAAGTATGAATCTGAGATTGTGAATGGGTTTTATCATTTGGGCCAAAGTACTGATTGATTTGATTTCTGAAGTATTTAGCATGACTTAATTTTGTATCTTCTTCTTTGTTACAAAATGAAGATAACAAAATTCTGTTCTTTTAAACTTGTAGGACTAAAATAAAATCCATTACATGGGTGGGGGTTCATCATGTAAGTTACGCTTTGGCATGCCTAGCAGAAATAGTGTTTGATGACGATTCTATGGCGTTCACTTGCATTAACCATTGGGTTGTGGCATGAAAATGAAACTCTGATTTACCTACTGTGATGTTTTTAATGGATTCTCCTTTCATATCTACCTGTGGTCCATTTGCATTGTCTTCCTAGTTCAAGACAGTTGGCAATTTCTTACAGGTTTTAAAGTACGTCGAAGGATTGTGTTGGGTTTGCCGTTATTACTACCAAGGCGTCTGCTCGTGGCAATGGTGCGTGTTATTGTCTTCAAGAGAAGGATCTTGAGTTGTTCTACTATTCCTTTTAGTACTGCCTTTTGGCTTTGGCTAAGATATGAAGATATAGTTACAAATGGAGGACTCCTATTTGTTCTTTAATATTTCAACCGTAAATGAATCAAAGAATTATATTTCAAATTTGAGAATATTCATTTACACAACTTGTATTTTGTGTTTAATGAGTAAGGAATTGGGAAAACCAAAATATTTCAGCCATACTTTTGATTGGATTTGTTCTGAAGTTGATGCTGTTCTGCTCGTGTCTGATTGAAATTTACCCTAATATATACGGAATTAAGTTATGTTTCATAGATGATTTTTTCTGTCAAATGCTGCCCATTGCATTATGAAGTAAATACAAGTTGAGCCCTAACCTTTCTGCGAGTATGACTGCTTTATTTTTGCAGGTATTATCCATATCATTATGCTCCATTTGCATCTGATCTTAAAGGCCTGAATGATTGTGAGATAACGTTTTTCCCCGGAAAGCCATTTAAACCCTTTGATCAGCTATTAGGAACTTTACCAGCGGCAAGGTACCGTAGTGCTAAATTGTAGCCTCTTTGACTGAATGTTTGTTCCTCCGTGTACTATGTTCTTATACTCCTTTTCGTTTCTACAGTTCAACAGCTCTGCCAGAGAGATACAGGATGTTGATGACAGATCCTGCTTCACCTATTTATGATTTCTATCCAAATGGTATGGCCGATTGCTGCGTGAAAGTAATTATGAACTTCTATTTTTACTGGCATAACATAGTTCTCTTCTATGTCCAGATTTTGAAATTGACATGAATGGTAAGCGCTTTGCTTGGCAGGTATTACCCATATCTTACTACAGCATGTACTTAGTATATTACAATTTGGTTTATCAGTGTGCTTCTAACCACCATACTTGCCATTTTGATCAAAAAGTAGGGTATTGCAAAATTACCATTCATCGATGAGAAAAAATTGCTGGGCGAGACAAAGAAACTTGAGGATACGCTGACAGTAAGGAAGATGAATATTATTTACCCTTATCATATCGCTGCATGGAATACTAATTGTGGAACTTGCTCAGAGACTAAAGTGAGAAATTCATAAAAATAACTGTTTGGATTAGTGGTCCATATGATTTGAAGGTTCTAGTGCGATTGACATCTAGCATTAAATACAACTATAATCAGTCAGTTTCAGAATAATGCTTTTCAACTTGTACTTGAGTATGATAAGCATGCCCAGAAAACTTCTAGTGTACACATGCATAATTTTTTGATTTTGAAATTGATCATAATAGTGTAAGAGAATAAAAGTCTCATGCTTCGGTGTGGTTCTAATGATTTCATCACCGGGAACTTCGAAAATGGTTCCCATTGGGTTTAAGTAGTCCTCGGCACCTTGGACTAGAAGCTTACTCTAAACATGCCTACTGCAAGTCTACAGCACTACTAAACTTGAGGGCTCGGAACTACGTGAATATTATTTAATGAGGAACATTTTGCAGTAGGATTCTTTATAACTGCATAAAAATTGGGTCGTCCTCTGCAAGATCACCGCATCTGTTGCATAATCAACAGATTCTTTTTTAGTCCTCCTAAGATGACAAGAGAATAACCAACTTCGATGTAAATTTGCTATTAACTCTATGCTCTTTCATTTTTACCTTTTTCTTTTATTTTTGTAGGATGAAGAGCAATTCCGAAATAGTGTCATGTTTGATTTATTGTATGTTCATCCTGATCATGCTTTGGCAGCCCAAATTACCCTTTACTATCGTCTTTGTGATATGGGAAAGTTACCATGGACTATTGACAATATTGCAAGGTTTGTACTCTCTCACTAGGGAAACTTACCTTTTTTATTATAATGCATCCCGAATGCTCCGTGATGCCATCTTTCTGCTTCACCTGTCTGCCTCAGTCATGGGATGAATGGATTCATGTGGTTGACAAGAAGGAATAGTTTGAAACAGTTCTTTCCTTCCATGATTCGTGGGTTGGACGACATTAAGACTAACATAGTTCTGTAAGTTTGACCTAAAGATAATAGACACTGATATCTTTTTTAAGAGGCACACCATCTAAATGAGCAATCTATCCGCTTCTGCAGAAATATCACCTATCTTAATCCAGGTCCACATCCTCACATTCCAAAGCTTCCCGAAGGTGTAATTGTTCCTGAAAAGGTGAGTTATCCCGCCTTCGAAAACATCTTGAGAGCATGTAAGCCTGTGCAGTGTGCATGATGTTTCTCTGTAGTAAATGAAATATCATGGGTTTGATTACTGAACCTAGAGGGATTCATACATCCTACACCCACTTGGCCAGGGATCACCTGATATATGCATAATGGTTTGATTGTTTGTATTCCTACTGAATCAGTACCAACGAAGATTGTATAGTTGAAAAAGGGAAATTGATTTTGTTGCATCCAATTTCCGGCATACTTAATGCACAAGGCCAGCAACTAATATCTTTTTATGCCTCCTGCAAAATAAATTGGCTCTGAAATTTGAATGACAAGGATTATTCAAAAAATCACATCTTTATATGGCTTGATAGTTCGGAATTGCTGGAGTTTGCGGTAATCATGATTCGACAAGCAACTGTTTGTTTTGCAACTATGATATATTGACCATTTATTTTAAAATGCAGATTTTGAGACAAATTGACATGAAACCGCTCCCAGTATTGTGGCATGAAGAGGATGGACGAAGGTACCAATTTCCCAATGAAAGGTATCGCTGTCATCTTAAAAGTTTTCTGCGACTCATCTCGTTGCATTTTGTGCAAAACAGGCTGTTAAGTAAAAGTTCCATTTACTTTAGGCTGTCCACAACGTTTCCTCCCTTTTACCTACACCTATCACATCAATCCATTTTCTCCCATTCCTCTTTTCTACACTCATATTTTCTCCTCCATATTCCACGGCCATAGAAGGAAATTTCCACCCTCACAATTTTATTATTATTATTTTATAATACTTTATTATTATATATATTGGTATTAATTAATATGGTATTTTTTTAATATTGAAATACTATTTTTTTTAATATTAGGGAGGTTCCTCCATCCACAAGGTTTTGTCCACGGAAAGTGGACAATGTGGAACCGGGTTACCGGTTCCCCCAAGCAAGGACACAGCCTTAGAGCACTTCCAATAATGCTTAGGGTTCCAGTTTTATTTAACGTTGAACTAGCAACCTCAAGTTTTCTTCTTTAGTCTTGCTAAATTACACATCACAGTATGCCCTGCTAATTGTTATTTTTTTTGTTGGTGTATGTTTCACAGACTACCAGGGTCGAGGGCCATCTCGGGTTCCTCATTGAGTGAAGCTGCTCACCGCCTTGTTCATAATACATTGAATTTTAAGCCGGATCATGCAACTTATCATAATTTTCAAGGAAACAACGCATTACCTCGGCTGAAACCAGCTGGACCACCTGGCTATGAACGAGGTATTTCCAAGAATCAAAACACATCCAACCATTGGATTAAAGGAGGCGAGCAATCTGTGCCGGAAACTGGAGCTGCCCAATATGGCCATTACAGGCGAGGTTCTCATTATGATCCACAGATTCTATATGGACACTCCGTCCCGCGTTTTCCACCTAGTAGTGTTAGATATGAGGCACCAGATAGACATGTGAATCAAGATCAGCGCAATCTGTTGAGTGATGACATGTCTGGTCTGACCATGGAAGATGGTTCTAAAGCCATACCAACTGCAGCATTATTCCCTCCACCGAGGCGGGGAGGTCTGCCACAGGTACAGTCCAATGTAACGCGGACCACTGGACCACTCCCATCACCACCTACTGAATGGATGAGCGGACATGGCGCGAGGAATACAGTGGTACGACAGGCACCAGTACTTGCTGGCCAGCAGAGACAGTTGAAGGTTGTATACCAAGCCAAAAGTAAGTTTGATTCAGACTACGAACGGTGAGCTGCATGTAGGATGTATGTCTGGGGTTCGGATATATTATCTCAGAGGTAAAGCAACTGCAATTATGAGAAGTTGTCTAAGTTACAGTTGAACATTCGTTAGACACTGTTTCTGCTAAACACGGCGAATGGAATTTGAAGATGGTAGGTTTATTGAGAAATGTATTATGCTCACGTAGATGAAGTATAAACCTGCATATCTGGGCGTTTGAGAAGTGAATGAAGCCTTAAATTTCGAAGGAAGGTACTCTTCTGTTTTCAATATATGTACTGCCACAAAAATATGACATGAGATACTGCTTTATATGATTCGATGTAATATTGGGACAATATACATTGGAGATGGCAACTTCTAGACATGGAACATATTCCCATGCGGAAGGATCAACTTCATTGCGAAAATTTAATTGCCGTCCAAAAAATACCCTCCCAGGCACGGAAATCTATACATCTTCTCCCAAATCTTGGTGGAAAACCCTAAACAAATGTGGAACTGGTCCCAATTCTATGAATAGGAAATCCATCAATTCGGTCTCATTTCTGCATTTCATCATTTCATGCATTGAGTGGCGCAACTCTGGTCTCAATTCTGCGTCCGGATTCTTGAAAATTTTGATACATAAGGATAAAAGTTTCATATTATGATGCGGAACAACATCGTCACTGATAATTTTAAAATTCTAATTAAGAATTACTTAATGGAAAAAAATTATTGGCCATAAATTGCTAAAATCCAACCACTTAAAAGGATTTTTGATTCTTTATATATTAACTTTTTATCGGTGGTAATAATTTTGATGATGATAACATAATGTTATTATAATTTAAAGTGCGTCAAATCATTATCGCATATTATATGGTGACAGTCACTTTCACATATGGATAAAATTGATCTTAAGTTATAATAATATAATAAAAATTATGATGGTGATAGATTGCCCATATTTATTAATAAGTGTGCAAAATAATAATGTATAAATAATATTGTATGTAAAAAACAATGATGAAAGTATTGTAAAATGAAATTTAATTTATTTTAAAAGAGTACTTCTCTATTATATTTTTTTAGATATGTAAATGAGAAAAATACGCAGTATCCGGGAGTTTTATACTCTCGACTAATTTACACTGTGGCTACGAAATTGTGGATCAGAGCCTTAGACATCAGCGCTTAGTGACAAAAAAGAGTCATCGCCATCCAACCTCGAGCAGACACACATGGTGCGAATGAGAGTTCTGCATCCAGCTTGGGCACAACAGAGGATGGCGATACAGAACCGGGTTGCTACTCGCTCCATACGGATTGTTCATCGAAACACTCCATGGGGAGTATCGGTGGTATACTAGCATTGGATAGAGGTGAACTTATCTTATCCTTTGTGAAACGAATCGGCCGAGCTGTTAAGGATATTACCACCAAAGGAGATCACAATCAAAGCAGATCACAAGAATTATGAGATTTGGTCAATATTGCCGATTGTAAAGCAAAACCGATCACAAGAAATCAGGAGCAGATCAAGCCTCATTTATTGTCTATAGATCCTGTCCATTATTGTCTATAAAATGTAACACTACCTATCAATATATAACATTGAACAGAATAGAGTTTCATTTTCTTCCAATTCTCTTATCATTCTTTCATGGTATCGGAGCGACGTATGCTCACGCAATTCTTGATCCTGAGTTAAGTATGATTCAGAGATTCATACCTGTGAATCTTGTTTGAAGTGTAGTCACTCGAGATCTCTACATCATCGTGTGGTGTTCATCTTCATCCTTACAGAAAACCAAGTGGTTTATCTGTTCTGTGTACCAACAGCTAATTCACCAAGAATTAGTATCTGATTTGTTCATATCCCCAGCCTTCAATTCACCAAGAATCAGTATCTGATTCATTCGTATCCCCAGTTTTTTCAGAAGTATAACATCAACAATTTCAATGGCTTTCTCCTACCATAACCTGTCACAATTTATCTCAATTAAACTGGATTCGAATAACTATCTGTCCTGGCTGTCTCAGCTCGTACCTGCACCACGAAGCCACGAGTTGATGTCTGTTGCAGATGGCAGCGGCCACTCTCCCAGCAACGAGTGATGATACCCAGAATGGTATCAAGGACATTGTCAATCCGGCTTTTGTCGAATGGTGTCGCAAGGACCAATTCGTACTGGCCCTCATCAATGGATTTTTGTCCCCTAAAATTCTTCCTGAGACGTATGGACTGACGAGCACATCCGCCATCTGGGATAAGCTGTCTCGAAAATTCTCTCCAAAAAATGCATCAAAGAATTTTGAACTTGAAAAGGAAACTCCAGAATTTGAAACAAGGGTCTCAAAGCTGCAATACCTTTCTCCAATCTGCCAAACTCTTGAGAGCAGAATTATCTGCAGACGGACAGGTTGTTACAGACGACGACCTCATCGATTTTATCGCTGGAGGCCTATCTTTAGTTTTCCAGATGTTTCTGCCCCATTATCTTTCGCCCGACGACTTGGAAGCTTAACCATGGAGGATTTCGAAGATGAGTTGCTAGCCTATGAATCACTTGTTGCCGTGCCTCCACAGCCGGAACAAGACACTGTGGCCCTCTGGTCGACGAAGGATAACACAGAATTCAAAGATCCGCACGCACTCCGAGCAACTCTTCGTTGCGTCCGTGGACGTTACCCAAATGGCGATCGCTCCAATAGCTGATTTGCCGGCCGAGGATGCTTTTCACAGGGTCGATCTTCCACTTTTGGCTCCCGGTGCTTTACTGATATCCCTGGCTGACGCGACGGAGATTTCTCTGGATAGATTTCCTCTGGGAGACGAGATGTCGATCTCTCATCTATAACGACAAGTGGACCGGATGACTTAAGGGCTTCTTCAGTTAATGGGCTGAGGGCTAAATCAAGTGGTTCTTCATTTAATTGGTCAAGGCATGAATTAAGTGAAGATGGAGAGACAAGGTAGGATGAAGGCGCTAGTGATGGGCCAAGACAGAAATTTGATGGGCCAAGACAGAAATTTGATGGGCCAAGAAAGAAATTTGATGGGCCAAGGAGTTATGCTGCAATTCACAGTCCAAACCAGAATAGAGAAGACCAATCCCATAGCAATACTGGGCCATCTGGATCAAGACACACTCGTCTTGCACAGCCCAACAGCGGTTCTGGCACAATCAACCCGTATGCTTGTCAGATTTGTGGAGGCAATAGTTATACCGCACTTGACTGTTTTAATCGTATGGATTCTACATTTCAGGGTCGACATCCACCCATTGATCTCATGGCCATGGCTGCGCAATCTAATGCATCTATCGATAACGGCTTATGGTTTGCTGATTCAGGAGTGAATAATCATATCACTAATGATTTAGCATCTCTCTCTTTGCAGGAACACTATTCTGGAAGAAATACGGTGGCTGTAGGTAATGGAGAGTCTCTCAAAATTCAGCACACTGGTTCACTCATCTATCAAACTCCCACTAAATCACTCACTCTATAAAATGTCTATCATTGTCCGAATGCCTTTGCTAAATTGCTCTCTGTCTATAACTTTTGTTGGGATAACACTTGCTTCTTTATTTTGACCAAATATGGTATCAGGTGAAAGACAACAAAATGGGGAAGACGCTCCTTCAAGGGCCTAGTGTCAATGGGCTATATGCCGTAAACCTATCGAGTTCCTCAGACATTAAATGTGCATTGACGGGTATGGTTGGTGTGAAGACATCGTTTAATAATTGGCATGAAAGATTAGGTCACTCTGCTGCTCCTATAATTAGTCACTTAGTCCAGGATAATAAATTGCCTGTCTCAGGCTCTAGTTGTTTAGACTTTTGTGAAGCATGTCAACTTGGTAAGAGTAAACAATTGCCATTTTCTTCATCTACACGATGCTCTAGCTTTCCATTAGATTTAATTCACTCTGATGTGTGGACTGCCTCTGTGACTTCGAACACTGGTCTGTGCTATTATGTTATATTTATTGATGATTTTTCGCATTTTTCTTGGCTATATCTACTTGTTCACAAATCCGATGTCTTTAAGTGTTTTCTTGAATTTAAAACACTTGTGAAAAATCAATTTTCTCGAAAAATCAAACAATTTCAAAGTGATGTTGGTAGTGAGTATCTTTCAAATATCTTTAAATCATTTTTGACTAAACATGGAATCGTGCACGAGATATCCTGCCCACACACCTCACAACAAAATGGAGTTGCAGAGCGTAAGTATCGTCATTTAGTAGATATGAGTCTATGCTTGCTAGGTAGAGCACAATTACCACGTAGTTTTTGGCCGGATGCTGTTTTTTACTGCCAATTATATTACTAATCGATTACCTACATCCGTGCTTGGTTATGATAGTCCATACTCTTTGCTTCATGGGACCACACCTGATTACTCTCTATTTAGAGTATTTGGGTGTGTCTGCTATCCTCTGTTACGTCCCTATAACACAGCAAAGTTTATGTATCGTAGTAAGAAATGTGTATTTCTTGGCTATAGCACTAAGCATAAAGGGTATAAATGTTATGAACCTCTCACTAAACGTGTTTATATTTCTCGGAATGTCATTTTTGATAATGGAAACTTTCCGAGTATACCTGATATAGCTCCTGACATCGGCTCTGCTGGCACGTCGTCATCTGGTTTGTCGCCTTCTCCAGGTAGTCATATTTTCTCTGGACATTCACATGTTTCAGACTCACATTCATCTGACTTGATTTCAGCCACTCGTCATACGACGTTCACACTACTCACGGTAGTATGCCGTCAGGCCTTAACCCATCTATTGTTGTGTTGCGACTGACGGACGACACCGAGTCACCTTCTAGCCCATATGTGTCGCATGGCTCCTTGGTTGAATTGGCCCCTTTGATGGAGCCTACTCCCAAAACACCTGGTGGTAGTTCTCCTGGCCTTGACCCATCTGTTGTCTCCGGAACTAGTCTCCACTCAGGGCCGTCAATCAACCCAAATTTGCCATGTGGCACTTCAGGTATGGAGGCTTCTTTATCCTCAGAACCTTGTAATCAAGTTATCCCACATAATTCATTACGTCCTGTATTTTCATATGTACTTTGCCTCCAAACAT
>JAOYMZ010032190.1:0-16451 GCA_025802335.1 Pinguicula primuliflora | reverse complement strand
GATTACCGCACATACATGAGGACATGCATGATTTTAAGTGTGGGGGGGTCATTGTGGGATGTCGCATACCTATTCTTGTATCTTGTTGTTGAATCTTGATGATGGTGTTGCTTATTTCGAGTTTGAGCTAAATTTGACCGAACGCAGGTCGCGGCCTGTATTATTGACCACAAAGCGACTGAATTAACCAAAAGAATGAATGTTCGGATCACAGAATTGAAATTCTCACACCAAAATGCATGAACTAAATAGTCTTTTCCATAAATCAGTTAGAATTCAGAATCAAACACAACTTCATAAATGGAATACGGATTAGATCCACGCTATGCCTGTTGATGCTCTCGGTCTCTCTCTATCTCACTCTCTCTCTCTCTCTCTTTGAATGTATTTCCGAAAAAATTGAGCCTACAATGGGGAAGAATAGAAGAAAATTATTTATTTGTATTTTTCGACAAATGAAAAACCGTAACCGTGGTTGAGGTTGGCGGGAATGGGTATAATTACGTTAGTTGACAATTTAGTATCAACGTTTACTATGATAAACTTAAATATATTCGATTTTTGATTTATTTTTAAAGATGAAGGTTACTTTTGCAATTCTTTTTTAAGATTACTTTTCAAAAACAGATTTCTCATAAGGTTACTTTTACGAATAACCACGAATTATCAAGTTTAGAGTAAGCACATCGCGCTACATAAAGCCTCATGCAAGACGTGAATCCACGTTAAGTCCACGTAAATAACATGCGAGGTTAATTTAATCATGCACAACCGAGAAACATCGTGTACACATATACCATCTAATGTCACACGCAGCCAAACCCGTCATTTCCCGTTGACTTGATCCACAAGAAAAATGATACACCACACCAAAACATTGACACAAAAACATACCAAAACCATGTGGCGCAATCTGATGATGCTCTCCAAAAGTGTTGGCTACAACATGTGTGGATAAGATGCATTTGGTGTGTTTTTGGTGCTGAGTTTTTGAGGTTGCATATCACTTTTCGATCCACACGGCCATCTTGCTTCCAATCTCGTCGCTCAAACACACGTTGGGAATCTGCTCATCCTGTGATCGAACCTGTCGAAGCACGATCATCTCCTCTACTCCACTGACCATTCACCACCGACTCAACAATTTATGGCAAAGTTCTAACTCCAATCACACTCTTGCACCTCATACTGTAACACCCCTCTCTCGCTCTGCTGCTCTCGCCTTTCTCTCACACTCTGTAGCTGGTCATCAGCTAGTCTTCCTCTCATACGCTCAACACTCTTTGCACATCGGCTTACACTCACTGCTCATCATGGATGTTCACACCTCTCTGATCACGCAGGCACAGGTTAACCACATCGCATAAGAAACCCACAACAATCTACACATAGAGGCGAGATCCGACCGAAGACACCCCTCTTCTCTTCCAGCCAGTGTCTCTTCCACAAGATGTGGAGAGACAGCTCACGAGGAAATCTCGCCTCCAGTTACTGTCCCGAGTACAAACCACCTACTGTGTGAGAAATATGGATCTGCTGCGAACAACCAAAGGCTAAAAAAAGTTGAATTTAGCGCAAAAGTATTTCTTAGTCCTTCATTGCACAATAGAGTAATACATATATCAAATAGGTAAAAAGACTAATCTACCCCTCAATACCAACACTCCCCCTCAAGATGGGATAAAGATATCAAATAAGCCCGTCTTGTTACAAAATCTAGTCAAATCATTAGAGCTAAGTCCCTTAGTGAGGCAGTTAGCTATTTGCTCCTTTGAGACCACATGTCTCAGCTCCAACAATCCACTATCCAGTTTCTCTTTGATGAAAAACTTGTCGATCTCCACATGTTTGGTTCTATCGTGTTGAACAGAATTGTCGGTGTCACATCATAAATTCATCTTGGTCCCTTGCTCCAACTCGAGCCCTGACAACAACAACTTCAACCATAACATCTCCGCAACTCCCAAAGTAATCGCTTGGTATTTTGCCTCATCTATCGATCTTGCAACTACTTGTTGTTTATTGCTCTTCCATGAGATTAGATTGCCCCCCACAAACATGCAATATCTTGAGGTTGATCTCCTGTCATCAGCACAACTTGCCCAATCAGCATCATAAAATCCCTCAATGTATAAACGACCACTCTTCCTGAAGACCAGTCCCTTGCCCGGTGCACTTTTCAGGTATCTCATAATATGTACACAATATCCATGTGATCCTTCTTAGGATCATGCATATACTGACTCAGCACACTGACAACAAACGATATGTCAGGTCAGGTGTGAGTCAGATAGTTCAATCTGCCCACTATCCTCTGATATCTCTCTCGAGCCACTAGTTCTCCTCCATATATTCTCAACTTGACCTTCTGGCTAATTAGTGTGACTGCTGGCTTACATCACAGCATTACAGCATCATTGAGGAGGTCTAATGTATACTTCCTCTGTGACCAAACTATCTCGTCCACTCCATGTACTATCTTAATCCTAAAGAAGTTGAAGTGGTCTTAAATCCTTCACCTCAACTCTCTTCTTAACTTCTCCTTCAGTTGAGCAATCTTACTCTCATCATCACTCATGATGATCATATCATCCACGTAGATCGCTAGAATGGTGATATGACCCTTATGACACTTGAAAAATATTTTATGATCGACATTAACCTGCCGATAGTCCATGCCAATTATGGCTCTTCGAAATCTATCGAACCATGCTCGGGGAGACTGTTTAAGTCCATAGAGAGATTTCATGAGTCGAAGCACCTTACCCACTTTATCCTTGGTCTTAAACCCAGGAGGTATATCCATGTACACCTCCTCAAGTAAATCGTCATGAAGAAATGCATTCTTCACATAAAGCTGGTGCAACTTCCATCCTCCATTAACTGCAAGGGAGACAAGCATCCTCACAGTGCTCATCTTTGCCATGTGTGCAAAGATCTCATCATAGTCTATGCTGTATATCTGACTATTTGCCCGGCCTTGTAGCATTCGATATGTCCCTCCAAATTCTGCTTCAGGGTGTAGACCCACTTGCATCTAACAGTTTTCTTCCCTGGTGGTAGTACCACCAACTTCCAAGTCTTGTTCTTGTCAAGAGCTCCAAGTTCATCCAACATGGCTGCCTTCCATCTTGGACCAGTCTTCGCAACCTGCCATGAGTTAGGAATAGAGACCCTGTCCAATGATGCAATGAATGCCTTATGTGCAGGTGAAAAATGAAAATATGACACATAATCATCAATATCATAACCATATCTATCAGGAGGAACCCGACATTAATACGAGAGGATCTTCGCACTATTACAGGGGTAGGAGCAGAATAAGGACGAACCATATCACCTCTAGGATCAGGACCAGCATTCAGGATGGGTACAAGCGATTCAAAACACTAAACGAAGGATGACCAAGTCGCCTATGATGAAGCATCAGCAAGTGCTCCACAGAACAATCATCAGAACTAGCGACAATAGATGAAAGGGCTGAGTCCAGTCCGTCATGATCCAGATACCACAAACCACGATGAAAAGTTGCAGTCCCAAGTATCCTGACGGTCCTCTTCTCCTCAAACGTCACCTTGGAAATGTTAAAAATAACAACACACTTTAGTTGTTGAATAATGACACTAATGGATAAGAGGTCCACCGAAAAAGATGGGGCATGCATAACCTCAGGCAAAATCAAGGAATAAGTGCACTGCACAATACCCCTACCAACCACAGTCTGAGCTGAACCATCAGCAGTCTGAATACTCTCTGGTACTGGTAGATGAGTATAAGATGATAACTCCCCCTTTATATTAAAAAAAAGATGATAACTCTCCAACAGAGCCAGTAACATGGCAGGAAGCACCTGAATCAACTATCCAATCTGTGCAGCGTGAAAAAGAAGTCAAAGCATGTGTTTGGGCAAAAGATGCAGAAACAATCTCATCAGTTACACCAATTCCTTGTACAAATGTAACTAAAGTTTTTAGAACCTTAGAATTCAATTTTTTTCAAGAACATTAATTCTTCTTCCATCATCACAAAGTCAACAATTAACAACCAAATCACTCAGTCAACAGATACTGACTCAATAATGCAATCTCCACAATCACCAAATCACAAACTCCAAACCACAACTCTACAATCTCCACAAGTCAACACATACTCCACATCAATAAATCCATAGTTCATCAATAATTCATTCAAAAAAACATCAAAACTCAATTCAATCAACAATCAATAATCAACAACCCAGGCACCACAACTCTCAATCCACAATCCACAATCCACAATCTACCACAATCCATCAACAATCCAAAACAAGATCATCACAAACTGTCAAGCAACAATCCATAATCCATCACACTCTCCAATCGATACTCCACAAAACAGACTCTAAGCCAATCCACAACTCAATCCACAATACAATACCTCATAATCCACATCATATAATCGCAAAATAACCAAACAATCATAAAAAAATGCCACAAAAACAAATCTGAAAAAAGCCAAAAAAACTAAATCTGAAAAAAAAAACAGATCTGAAGAAAATTATGTGGAGGCGCGCCGAAAACAACCAGCGAGTGGCTGCCATGGAAGGGCGCACGACCATTGGATGAATCCGTGTCATGGTTTGTGCGTAGTCGTCACTCTGTCGTGCACGGCTGCTGGGTGGCACGTGCGATGAAGAAAGGTTCTGTGTCGCATGCAATGGAGGCGAGTTAAGGTTTGCAACGGTCGGCCGGTGAACGACGGTGATGAGGGTGGCAGCGCCAGAAAAGGTAGGGTTAGGATTTTTGACTCCGATTCCAAGTTAAAATTGGGTAAAAAGTATTTCTTAGTCCTTCATTTCACAATAGAGTAGTACATATATCAAATAGGTAAAAAGACTAATCTACCCCCTCAACATCAACAGGCTCCTAGAAATCCTCCCTCCCCTCCTCATTTTTATCCTGTTTCCTAACCATAGGTCACATGTTCTTATAGTATTTGCATTCCCCCCCCCCCCCTTTACCCCTTCTCGCCAGGAGGGAAGCCCAGGTTGTCGAATTTGGTGTGTCAAATTGTTTTGGCTGGGCCGCATTACACAACCTATTTTCACACACATATTTTAAGACCTTGGTCGAGAGGAGCAAATTAAGTAGCCCAAAAATTTCTAATTCAATGACATCTTGGTCCAAATTAATTTTTTCACACATAATTACAAGAATTTTACTTTATTTAAATTGAAAATTTGAGGTACCCTACACTTAGGCGTGACAATGAATGGGCTGGACATTACTACGTTGATGAAGTTGTTTCTCCATCCAAGACTTTATCTGTTCCCAGCTCCGCATCCCGAAAAATTTGGTTGTGACACCAACGCTTAGGTCATCCTTCCGATAGTCATCTCAAGACACGTTTTTTTTCATTTTTCTAGTTTTCTAATTTTATGTGACTCTTTTCTTCATGCTAAAGCTCATTGAGCTTCGTTTGTTCCTAGTTTGTCTCAAACTGAAAAACTATTTTCTCTTATTCACTCTGATGTTTGGGGACCTACCCCAGTTGTTGGGGGGAGTGGGTTGAGATATTTCGTTTAGTTTATTGAACTGCACTGATATGGGTTGGATTTATTGATTGAGAAATAAAGATGATGTGGTTGCTAAGTTTATCAAGTTATATCATATGGTTGCTATTGAATTTGAGATCTATTAAGGTGCTTCGATTTGATAATGTGGGAAGTTAGTGAATTCTAAAATGTTTAGTTTCTGTTCTGAGAAAGATTTGGTATATCAGACCACATGCCCTTACTTTCCTGAACATAATAGTGTGATAGAGAGGAAAAGTCGTTTTCTCTTAGAGGTAATTCATGCTATTATGCTTGAATCTTGAGATGCCTCTCATTTTTTGCCCGAGGCACTAGCCACTACTACTTACATGGCAAATTGTCTTCTCACAAGGGTTCTAAATCTTGAAACTCCACTAAAGGCCCTCTAATCCCATACCAAATGGCCTCATTATCTCACATTACACCTTAGATTTTTGGGTGTTAAGTGTTTTCCATATTCCGTAAGTAAATCAAACAAAATTCGATCCTTGTCCCATGAAGTGTGTGTTTGTTGGGTATGACGTGCATCAAAAGGAGTTAATACGCTATGATCCTATCTCCAGGAGGTTGTTTACTGCACTCCACTGTGACTGAGTTCTACTTTAGTATGTTATCCCAATCTAGTGGTCAAGGGGAGATTCAAAGTGACCCAATAGATTGGATAGGCTTATCATGCATCCTGCCTGAACCTCAAAAAGAGAAAACTTAGACCCACCGCCACACGTCCCATCCATTAGTCATCTCACCACTGTCACCTGTAGTATAATTTGGAGGCTCTGTTGTGTTGATGCCTCGCTCTTCGAATATACCGATAAGTATTCCTGAGCCTATACTTGAGGAATATGTATCTACACATCATGATACTGCAAGTGTTGCTGACATACCGACTAGATATGTACTTCCTGATCAATCCATCAGGGGCTTGGCAACACGTCAGTATTATGCTGATCGTATCCCTGGTTCCAAGAGATATCATGTGGCTAACTTGTTCAAATGGATGATGACGACATCTGCGAAGGCAATCACTATGGCCTTATATAAAGAAGAAGTCACTTGGAGTGTAGAATAAGCTTTGAGTATACCAGGGTAGAGACAGGAAATGGAAGCTAGGATTGAGGCATTGTAGAAGAATAACACTTGGGTGAAGTGCAGATTACATGAATGGGGAGTCATGTAGGATGCTGATGGATATATACAATCAAGATTAAAGCTTATGGAACTATGGAAAAGTTCAAAGTAAGACTGGTGGCCAAAGGATATACCCAGACATATGGAGTTGATTACTCTGAGACTTTTTAACCTACGGCTAAGGTAGATACCGTTTGTGTGTTGTTTTCTATTACAGCTAACAAGGATTGACCAATTCATTAGTTTAATGTTAAGAATGTATTCATTCATCGAAGTCTAGAAGAATAAGTATACATGGGGAGTCCCTCAGGTTCTTCTCAGACATTCCGACCAAAAGAAGCATGAAAGTTAAAGAAGGCTCACTATGGGATTAAGGCAGTTTTTACCGTGGCTATGCAGTGATATTGGTATCAACATAGTAACTCTGATCAAACTCTATTCTTGAAGAGATGACCTTAAGGTATAACCTATCTTATTATCAGTGTACAAGAAAGTGCCTGACGGACCCAAAGCGGTCAGGGGCCGCTCAGTGCCTAGGCGCCCGTCTTGGCGTCCTTATAAGTGGCCTAAGCGGGAATTCAGGCAAGATGGAGGGCGACATCCTAGCACCTAGGCGGCGCCTAAGCGGCTAGGCGAATGATATCAATCAAAGAAGGAGACACCCTAATTCTATGATGGGAAAATAATTTTCGTGATGACTTGGCATGTAGTGATTCTATCTCTATGGAAATTGATCTTTTGCCAATGATTTCTTGAGAAATTTTGTAGATCTTCGAGTCTTTTACAACTTTGTAGAGAAAGTTTTCCAACAAGACATCTTCAGAGGCAAGAATTGAATTGACAAGTACACTTACATTTTAGTAAAGTCTACTTTCATGCCTTGGCCATTTTCGTGAGATGTTCTTGTGATGAATCCTTGAATTATTTGACTTCATGACCTTCCAAACGTACCTATGGAGTGAATTTCATAATACAACTTGGAGACAAAATGAAGTCCATATTCGAGTCAAGTACTTGACGAAGACGCGTGAGAAGATGTGTTCACACCAAGAAATAAACATGAAGAATCCTTAACTTCTTATGACTTGTATTATCGTTTTTTATCTCTAAAATGAAGATTGTTCCCTGGACTAGGCACAACATAGTTAGGTTTTTCATGTCTTTTACATATTTTTAACATTGGACAAAGGAGAGACAGCCATCCCTCTCTCCTAGATAGTTTTACTTCAGTTTTTGCAATAAAATAACAATTTTCCATGTGGAACTCTTTGTCTATGAAGTAGTTTTCAAACATTTTGCTTGTTTCTATTGCTATGATCAGCTAAAGTACACATCTTAGAAGATCTATGCATATTAGTGATGTGTAAGGTCGGTTTATTCCAATGTTAGTAGTTAAATTATCCTCCTCCCAGATAGTTTCTAGTTTTATTTTGCAATAAAAAAATACTTTTCCCTATTGAAAACTGTTGTCTATTAAGTTCTTTTCTAAGTATTTTCTTATATTCGATTGTTATGCTCGGCTAAAACACTTATCCCTTAGCTTATTTACAAAGTTTCTGAGGAAATTTATGCATATTGGTGAGATGTAAGTACATTTTATTCAAGCTTTAGTACTTAAATCATGTAAAAGTAGCAACATGATAGGAATTGTGTTTTTGTGTTAAAGATTGGTCACCTATGATTTAAGGGTCTTTCCTTTGGTATTTTTATTGGTTTCACATTTGCAAACTTGATAGTAATCCTAAAGACTACAACAAGACAAATAGAGAATGCGATTATAAGAAAATGATCTTGACTAAGTATAACAAGCTGGCGATATTTGTTAGTATATTTTTAGTGGTTTTCTGATGTGTATTGTAAATAACAAAAAGGTTAGCATATAGATAATTATAAGTCCAGAACATATATGCATCAGCAAGCTATAACAACAAATACTAAACACATTAGAAATTACAAGTGTTCTGTAGTGTAGCTGTCTTGGCTGCCTAGGCGGGTCTAGGCGGCCGCACTTTCAAAAATGCCCTGCATTGGGGCGGGGCGGCCGATTTGTTTTTAAAAAAATAAAAAAACTGGTTTTGCCCAGGCGACTGGGCGCCGCCTAGGCGGCCTGGGTGCTCTGTGGCCCGAAAACACACCAAGACTGCCCACTGCTTTCTTGAATACTGGAAAATACCAATGACTCGTATTTGCATTTGATTTTTTTGATGGATAGTTGTGATCATTTAAGGTACTTTCTCATATTAAATCTCTTCAATACAATCTTTACTTTAGTTTAGAGATAATACTTGTCAATTTAGAGTCAACAAATCTTGTAACTGCCTCCCCCCAGCTTTCACTCTCTTTGCAGTAATACATCAAGAAAATCAAGGATAAGAAAATTCACCTCTTTTTCAGTGGGAACGACCATTGAAATCTACTTTACTGCCCATGTAGCCAGTGCTTTAGTGTGCGGCTGCCTAGGCCATCGCACACTCAAAATTGTCCCACTTTGGGATGGGACAGCGTACTGGGCACCCCAGTCGGCAGGACGGCCGCCCTGTTAATTTTTTTTGAAAAAAATGAAAAAATTCTTTTGCCTGAGCAGCTGGCCGCTGGGCAATTCGAAAATACTCCAGGATCACCTAACGCTTTCTCAAACACCTCATGTAGCTTAGTTAGGAGATCAAAGAATATATTAAATCTTGTGTGGAGGACTTGCCGCCCATCACACCTGCGAAATTCCAACCATCATGTTGAGATGTAAATATGACATTTATATATCTTAGTGGAAATATATACTTGACTTATTAGTTGAAACATGTCTTTTGGAATGAGAGCCAACAGATTCTCCTATGGTGTCAAATCATGGCCTTAAAATACTTAAGGGAGCTTAATCTACTAATCAGAAAAGGTATCAGCATCTTGGGGAGAAGTTGATTTATTCCTCACATATCAGACCAAACTTTGCTTATTCTGTAAGTATTGTGAGTCAGTTCATCCATAATTCTCGGAAGGATCATTGAGAAACTTCAGTGAGAATTGGTTGGCCATGCAAATAATCTAAAAGGCCTTTTGGAGTGCATAATCTCAAAGGCATTACAGATACAGGTGTGATCTTCAATAATACTGGCATCTAACGATGGAAGTTTACACATATGTTGATTGGGATGGAATCAAAGGTCTACATCCGGATCTTTCATTGGTGGAAATTTGGTCACATGGAAAAGTAAGAAATAAAAGGTGATTAACCTATCAAGTGTTGAGAGAGGCAAGAGGTGTTACTGGGATATTATGCTTGAAGAAACTGATGACAGACTCCAGCTTTCAACTTGCTCGACTGTGCCTATTAAGATGTGATAATCGAGCCGTTGTGCATATTTCAAAAATCCTGCACAACATGACATACTAAGCATTTAGAGATTGATAGACACTTTATCAAAGAGGAGTTTGAAGATGGAATTCATTTTCCTATGATTGGTCAGATGACCAAGGATGTTTTTGGATGATCGTTTTATGAGATTGTGAGGATGTTGAGTATTGGACCTTCCATCATACAACTTGAGGGAGAGTGTTGGAATAAGTCAAGTAAATAGAATAGGAAATAGGAGAGATTTGTGGTTATCTCAAATCTCTGTCTAATCTCTCAAGATTTAATGTACCTCAATCCTACGGACTTACCTTAATATTTGAGTGTCTATAAATATGTGCTTTTCAATAGTAGGAAAATGGGCTCTCAACAAATATCAGTAGATTTATCCAACAAAACATCAAATTAGTTACTGAGAGTCCGTTCGAACCCGACGTAGTCAAGTATGAAAGTTTCATTGTCAACACATTTCACACACCTTCAATTAAAGTTAAAATGTGTACTAAAGGGGTCATTGTCGATTAGGTGAGTTTTATACTCAAAACATTATGTGCACATTCAAAAAAAACTTCAAATTCATTCTAAGGGATTCGTTCTAAAACGACCAAAGTCAAGTTGGTGAGTTTCGCGAACCTAAAAAGAATAACCCGACAAGGTCAGTTTGTCATATCACAATGCGCAAAGTTCATTTAAGGTACATACCGGAAGATTCTAAGATGGGGAACACCCTATAGTGTGTCCACCAGATTCATCGCACCCCTTTGAATCCCCAGCCTGTGACGTTGTCGGGTCTTAGATTATTCTTTCCGCCTATGGCATTGAAGCAGGTTGGGCCGTCCGCATCACACGTAGTAAATTTACGATTAGAAAAATTGTTCAATTCACCCGAGATGAGTCAGCAATATATGTTTTTTTAGATTGCAAATGTTTTGGTATTTCTGAGTTTCTTTAACCAATTTTTTAAATTTTATTTATCGCAAAAGTGATTATACAAACTAGTCCCAAAAGTGAGCATAGTCATGAAACGTACAATCACAAAAACTAAACAAATGATCAGTGCTTTTTTCCACGGTTGCGCTGCCTGCATCTCGGATTGATTTTCTTCTTAGGACACTACACCCTTAGTTCATGATGCTCGCTCAGCTCGTGATGAGGGGGGACTTGCATAGCCTCCTTCTCCTCAACCTTGTCAGCCCAACTCTTTCTCACTGTTGGGCTGCTGACTGGACTATGCTGCTCATCATCAACTGAGACCTTTAGCTGCTTTACATTCGGGGAGGGAGTGGCGGGAGAGATTGTGTCTAGAGGTGTTGCAGGTGTCATCATATCTAATTGCTTCCACTTCTCCATGGACCTAAGTATGCCTATTGCTGCAGCGTGTCATGGGGGGTCTTCAATCCTAGCCTGCCTCAAATTGTTGGATGAGTCTATTAGTCCATAGTATAATATTCATTAAATGGCCCCGTTTAACTGTTTAACCGCCCGATCATCCTGGTCCTACTGCTTGATAGGAGTTACAACAGCTTGTATTGTGTCCTCATGAGGCTGAAGTTCAGGGACTTTCTCAGTTATGACATCAAGAGTATGTTATTGCTGGTCTACTACCTACAGCAGCTCTGCATCAGGCTCAACAAGTGAAAATTCTCCGACAAGTGTTGGATTATGATCTTTGCTGGTCAGCTCATCAGACTCATCAATTTGGATTG
The DNA here is from genome assembly GCA_025802335.1 of Pinguicula primuliflora. NCBI lineage: Eukaryota > Viridiplantae > Streptophyta > Magnoliopsida > Lamiales > Lentibulariaceae > Pinguicula > Pinguicula primuliflora. Next base: position 4,699 of record JAOYMZ010032190.1, on the reverse strand, counting down.
CTGCCTGCTTATATTCTGCAACTTCTGCATTTTCTTGCTCCAAGCAGCAACTTCAACCTCAATTTCTGTAGCAAGTCCTACCTCATGTCGTGCAGCAGCTTGCAGGATAGTTGCAGCAACTTCAGCCTCTCTCATATCAGCGATCGCTAAATCAGCAAGCTAAAAATTAGTTCCAGCAGCAGTTACAATTTCTAGAGCAGCAGGTTCTGCAGTCTCCTCATTCAACACAGCTGCCCCCACATTTTCCGCAACCTCTTAACATTTTTGCCATGACTCCAGATTTTGCACCAGTTCCAGCACATTCGGCTAGCCCTTTTCCTTTTTCGTTCCATATTTCTTTTCGCGATGATTCTGCTGGAGAAGGCCGCTATTTTCCGTCCCTCATGGTATTTAGAACTTGGCCCCAAGCTGTGGGTGGGAGAAGAGTTTCCTCTTCCTTGACTTAAACTGTAAATATGCGTTCCTTTTTTTCCACAATCAGATACATAGAGATCCACCATGTTGAATTCATAAACAAATGTAATTTGCCATATCTCAGCTCTGTTTTGTTGTTCGTACCAGGATCCATCTGTACGAGTTCCCCAAAGTTTGCAGCAATAGAAACAAACAGTTTATCTGCCCAAAACTGAACTGGGACCTCTTTGATAGTTACCTAGACTCAGCAGGATGGTTTTCCTTCTAGAGCCTCCACAGTCTTACGTTACGAAGGCAGAGTTTGTCTAACATATCGCAGTCTTGCAGGAACTTGGTCTAGCTCCTTGAGTCTGGAATAATGAAGAGTAGTTCTGCTCTTCCATTCTTGAAGCTGCCACTAAGGGATAACCAGCATTGCATAGTATAGAGTGGATGTTTATCAAGTTCGGATCTGGAGTGGTTCAACCACTAGTCTGCAGTGGTTCAACCACTAGTCTGCAGTCTCCTCCGGGCTGTACTGAATTCTATCAGGCTTAGGAGGAGTATAGGGGTCCTTGGCCATAACAGATGTGTCATTGGTAGCAACAATTTGTGTCCCCTGGCCACTGGTGGAGATGTGTTCCTTCTATAGCTGAATTCTAGTTTAGCAGATTGTTGAGTTCACGAATCTGCTCTGATACCAATTGTGGAGTATAACAACTCCTCTTGTTGGAACACAATATGAAAAAGAACACACTATAAGAAGAATATTATCTTCTTATTAACTTTTGTGTAATTATATATTACACAATTCATACACCAACTCGATTAGTTGGTTTACCTCCTTCTTCTTTCTTTGCCTACCACTCTTTTCGATTCTACTACTTTCCTTCTTTACACTCTTTCTTTTATTTGCTCTCTTACTCTCTTATTACATGGAATACATCTATTTATAGTGTACTAACCTACATACATGATTCTATCTATACTCTAGATGTTTCTTTCAAGAGATGCTTGTAGAATATATTTGAACTACTGCATGAAGAAGATGGTATCTTTTTCTAGATGCTTCTCCACTTGGGCTTCTTGCTGGGCTTTTCTTCTTGGATTAGGCTGGTGTTGATCTCAACAAATGTCACATGATCAAAATGTTATAAGTTTTTTTGTGTTAAGTATATGTGTGGAGTAAATTGAACAAAAGGAAGAGAGTTATAGTATTACGGTTACTAGAGCTTAGCAACTAAAGTCTAAAGTGCAAGTCTTTTGTGGTAAGTAAAGTAGTTTTATTGGTTATTTACAGATTTACATAGTTGCATTTTCTCTATATGCACTTCACATATCTTCAATACAAATACTCGGTTCTTCTACCATGGAATGTGTGATCACCCCACAGGATTAGGCATCTCCTATTTCCTGGGCCCGCGTCTGGTCACTCCAAACTCAGGAACACATTAAGCTCTTTATTTGGAGGGTACTACACAGAGCTCTATGGACGAACCTCTTGAGATACCGAAGAGGCATCACCTCCCATCCTGATTGTCCCTCATGTCCCCCTCATGAATCAATTCTCCACATCCTTAGGGACTGCTCTAGGAGTAGAGATATATGGTTATCTCTTGGGGTGTCTATCCCATATCCTTTTTTCAGTGTAAGTTCTCTCCAAGAGTGGATTATCTGCAATATCTCCAGTTCTAATGTCTCTTAGGATTGGAGCGCCTTTTTTTGCTACAATCTGCTGGAAGATCTGGGCAGCTAGAAACGAGTTCATCTTCCAAGCTAAATGCATTTCTACTGCAGGGATTGTATGCTCGATACACGCATATTTTAGGGAAGCCAAAAAGAGTTTTACAGGAGGACACAACCCTCAACATATACTGCGACGAAGCATCGACCAGACCTCTTGTGTGGGCATTTTGAACCTAGTTCTGGTCTGCCTTTCAGTTGATGGTGCAGTATGTCAAAGATCCGGCTTAGTTGCATGCGACGGCTCGTTCTGGGACAAGGATGGATCATGGTTGTTTGGTTTCAGTCTTCGCCTGGGATTGTGTTCGGTAATTTCTGCTGAACTTTGGGCCGTGTACTATGGTGTGGTTTTGGCCCGAGCTCTCAACATGATATCTCTATTGATTCAATGGGATAGCACCACTGCTGTTTCCTTAATTGAGGAAAAGATGATAGACTTACTGAACAAGAGCCTCATTCGTAGCATACGAAAGTCGCTATCTTTTTGTGAGCCCAATACTCTTCAACATATCGGTAGGACAATGAACCAGGAGGCCGCCCGGCTGGCTAAAGCTGAATTTTCTCTGATCTCCTGGCATATCAATATCTTCCATCACGATACAGGGTCTGTGGATGGGCATCTATTCATCCCTGATATCACACTGGAACCTGCCTATTCAACCTCCCTATTCAACCTGAGGAGAAACAGGAAAAAGATAGCAAAAAAAGAGTGAGAGTTGGTGGTTTGCAGAAACCCAAATAATTGCACACAATGTTTGATAAAAAGAGTGAGAGTGTGTGGTATGTTTCCAGGAAACTGCGTGCATTGTTGTGCATTGTCAGGATTCTTCATGCCTGACGGACGGAATGGGACTAGAAACTCAGAATGAGACTAGAAATTCAGAATCAGAGTAGAAACTCAGAATGACAATATAAAGTGTTTTCTTTAATAATGTTATTTTTATCCTCATTTTTTATCCTATTTATAAAATTTATAACGTAGCAAACATCGCAATCACACATTATAAAATGATTGTGATTGTGTGTGTAGTTGTGAAGCTTGCCACATCATAGAGTTTATCAATAGGATCAAAAGTAAAGGTAGAATGACAATATTTGCAAAAAATTTAATTATTGGCCGGCTGCCCCGGGCGCCCAGGCGGTCGGAGCGGCCTCTCGGGCGGTTGCCCAGGCGGCCTGTACGGCCGCCCCGCTGCTCGTAGGCACCCAGACAGCACGCCCAGGTCCTAATCGGATCGGGAAGGCTGTTTTGAAAGCCCAGACGCCGTCTAGTCGGTCGGAACGACCGACTTCTCGAACACTGCTTACGTTTCATCCAATTTAAACCACTGACACTCTTCACATTTCATTACTAGTGAGAAACTTCCACGACTCTACCTTTTTGACCAAAATTTGTCTAAATTCCTAAGGTGGTAGCAAATATACCTGATACTGGTAAATTTTCTCATTATTGTCAAAGTATGATGTCTCACTCATTTTTATCACTCTTTTCCAACTCGTAATATGCGGCACATGACAGATTCCGTGGCTATATAGCAGCTACCGTCTGCAGTCTGCACCAACCGAAATCAAAAAATGTTGGGTGGCCAAAAGACGGATGTCGAAACCGGCAGCCGGCCGCTTTATCCGATGATGCAGGAAAGCCCGGAATTGCGGTGGTCGTTCATCAGAAAAGTGTATGCCATCATCACCGTGCAGTTGCTTCTCACGATTGCTGTTGTTGTCACAGTTCATCCCATTCCACGATTCTTCTCAACTACCAAGGCTGGGCTGGCCATTTACATTGTCCTGCTCATCACCCCTATCATCAGTACGAATTTCTTTTCCTTCTCTATTCTTTTTGTTATACTGTTCTTGGCATTTACACTATGGCGTGTTCTTGCAGCTCTGATCCCGCTATATTGCTATCACAAAACGCACCCTCTCAATTATTTCCTGCTTGGATTGTTCACTCTACAACTGGCGTTCACCATGGGGATAACTTGTGCCTTCACAAGTGGTAACTGATTTCTCTACGTTTCAATTCACTAGTTGTAATATTTCATTGAACAAAAAAGGTTGTATGTAGGAAAAGTTCTTCTGGAGGCCGTAATCTTGTCTGCTGCAGTTGTTATTGGTCTCACTTTGTATACCTTCTGGGGAGCTAAAAGAGGCCAAGATTTCAGCTTTTGGGGTTCATTCCTGTTTGCTGCGTTGACTGTTCTGTTGGTGTTTGGTCTGATTCAGGTTTGCATATCATCATGTTGTTATGGTGATTGTCTCCTCTCATTTCACCCAGATTGAAATGTGTTTACTGCAGATCTTATTCCCTCTTGGCAAACTGAGTGAGATGATCTACGGATGCCTTGCGTCGCTGGTCTTCTCCGGGTACATCGTTTACGATACGGATAATCTGATCAAGCGGCATACATACGACCAGTATATCTTGGCTGCTGTGAATCTCTACTTGGACGTCATCGGATATTGATATAGGGCACTGAAGAATGGCACTAACTACCGCACTATCTGATGTGGATTAAAATAATACAAAAAATAAAAATACATTTTTTTTACTCTTAAATTT
>JAOYMZ010032179.1:0-16453 GCA_025802335.1 Pinguicula primuliflora | reverse complement strand
AGATTCCGTAAATTCTGCCCACACCCACCAATTAGATATTTCTCCTACTAGAGGAAGGCGTGTGGTTTGCTCGAAGCCGAAGATATTCAAATAATTTTGCTGAACAAATGTTCATCACATTTTTGGCATCATCAAAATACGCAAAATGCAATCACCATTGCCTCTGCGGGTAGAGAATCATCTCCAGAGAAAAAGAGTTAATATTAAGTTGTATGCGAAGCAATTTCCAAAAATCATTCGGCACGTTCACGAACAGAACTGCACGTGTCAGAGACGACAGTACCAACACCTGTTCATGCGGACAGTATGGGTGGTATCTAATGGGTTTCTCAGGTACCGGGTATACTACCTCGAGTGATTGTGCTCGGTACTGTAACGGCAGTGCCTACAGCTATAAGTTGCTGTAAAACTGAAACGGCGGTTGGAGGCTCTGTACATAGCACAAGGTGCCAAACGGACTTGGGACCTGCGCCATTGCATGCCGGTAAAGACGGGGAGATGCAACATTGCACCGACGAAAACGTCCAACCATCGTGGATCTAATTTCCGACCCGTCCAGAAAATACAGATTTTACTACTTCAACCCAGGAAAACAAATCCTCTTTCAACTACATTGTACTTGTATTCAAGCTATTACAAATTTTAAATCTTAAGTATTAAGGAAGAATTTGTACCTTATTTTAACAACTACTTCATCATATATAAATCTCAGTCACTTGAACCATTCGAAAATTATAGAATACTCCGTCGAATTATTTGTAGACTCTTCATAAATCTTTAACATTTGAATCCTGAAACAAATTCATTGAATTTAAGAAAAATGATCATTGCATTTAAGAAAAATGTCCACAGAATTTAAGAAAAATTGCCATTTTTTCATGCTACTCATGAAGAAAGTTAAGAATAACAGCAAGAACTCACTATATATGTAACGAACCCCCTTTTTCAGATAGTAGATATTAAGGGATTCGTTAGGGCGGTACGGCTTTCGAGCCCTACCCGAGCCCATACATTTCGCAATATTTAAAAATTGGTTATCCTACAAATACCAACATGCATAATAGTTCAATTCAAGGTTCAACATAATTCCACGTTCAACGCAGATTACATCCTTAGACAAAAGCTAATCCAAGAACCACCAAGGAAGTTCATATATCTTCCAAACACAAATATGACTAGTGCATTACAACTTCTAATGCTTTAACGAAAATTAGTAGCCTTTTCAAAACCCGCAAGATGTCCCGCTTCTCCTTCTGGTTCCCTTCAACCATCGCGCTCACGGCGATTATTAGCCTTTGCACACAATAAATCAAGGACAAGCTGTGAGCTTCCAAAGGAAGCCCAGTAGATAACCTATGCAGCATGTTGCCCCATAACCCTCGCAAGCGATTACAATATACATAACCATTTATCACATACAGCATAAAGAGATTAAGCTCCACATAACGTGCATGACGAAACATTTAATAATGACTATTGATGATCCCAATATATTAGGCCACACAAGCACCACACCAAATATTAACGAGGCCACACCTAGATCAAGGGACTCCTCACGATGCATGGATCACAAATAAGTTGGAGCATGAGTTTATAAACTGTTTTTATAAATAAATTTTTATAAAGGAATGCAAAACTCTGGAATATATTTAAAAATAAGCATCTGACCATAAACAATTTTGCTTGAGGAAATGCCAGGTCAAAATATGAAATAGTTTAGCTTGCTAAGTTTTTCAAACAATCTGATTTGTGAAAACAGTGTAACAGCACGGCATAAGATCAATAGCTAAACACACACTCCTCAACTCCAGCGAGACCCACCATCCGTGCGCACACAGGAATTAGTCTCGCTAGATGGTTGTGGAGTTTCCCCGCTCAAGGGTCGCAGCTCAAATCCTCTGCCTACTTCGGCGATTACTACCAGCAGCACATAGCCGTGATAGCTCAACCGTAGCGCCACAAAGGCGACCATTTCATCCGCAGGCACAAAGGCTGACTCCGGGGCCACAAAGATCCAATCTTTCAACTCCTCATCCCCTTCAAACCACAGCCACATCCCACAACATGATCCACACCAATGTTAACAATAATTCCGCACTAGTATCCACAACCCTGTCAACATATATATTCAACACATCTACTCACACGGCATCAAAATATATAAAAGCATAAATCACACAAATCACATATGGAGTGGTACTCCTCCAACACGTAACAAGCATAAACCACACGTATGTCTCCCACAAATGAAGTGGTCCATCCTTCAACTCGCAATCTGGAGGTCTCTGCCCCGAAGACCCGCGACCGGACGGCCTCCGTCACCGAGCAGGACGACTTCTCCGGCGAGCAGGGACTCTGCTCGCGGTCAGCGTCCTCCGGCCTCAGTCGCCGAGTTCCGGCGGCCCTCGTCCCGAATTTCCGTGATCAGATGGCCGCCTCTCCGGCGAGCGGAACCTCCGCCCGCGGACAGCAACCGCTCGCCTCGGTCGCCGACTTCCGGCGACCCCTGTCCCCCGTGTACGCGGCCGCGCGGCCCGTTTTCCGGCGACCAACAACCTGCTCGCGGCCGGAGGGTGTACACCCGACTCTACCCACACCCAACCCCGCAACATGACGCTAAGAGTTACCTCCTTCAAGATCTACTATTCTCCCGTCGGAATCTGGTGGTCACGGCCCTCTTCCGTCACTCCCCTCTTCCGGCGGCGGTAAACCCTAAACAGTGAAGGGTGAGTGTTGCCCTAATTTTATCAATCTATTAACTCTTATATATAGATATAAGTGTGGCTGCTTGTGCAGACAGGAATTATTTCCTTGTTCATGGGCTGGCACCCCCAGCCCATTTTGCACACTACCGGCCCAAAGGCCTTTATATCAGATCTGGGTTATTTTAATTTGTCATCAAAATTGGGTACCTTACAATATATCTCACAATTGTAGATGATATTAAAGAGTTAATTGTTTAACTTCATGCATAATACAGCTTGTTTTGCAAATTAATAAGACCGATAATTAACAAAGTCCAATAGATAAAAATGAATTAAGTATTTATGCATATTTGTATATTAACATGCTACTATAAGTCTAAAATCTATCTATATTACAACGAAGTGGAGTAAACGACAATCCCTCCCACACAAAACGACTACCCAAATTGCTGAGGTGGAATTAATTGTATCACCACCTGTCGTTCGAATTAATTGTATCACCACGTGTCATTCAACTATTGGACACCCGCAAGTTACTATATAGTCGGCCCAGAGTTTAGTTTTACAAAAATGATACATTTACATAGTGTAAATGTACATAATTTGTACATAATGCAATTATGAGATACAATTAGCCATCCGTTCTCGAAATTGGTCGCACCATTGGAAAGCCATACATTTAATAGCATATGTTCAGGTTTTGGTGATATTCCGATGAGACAATCACCGTTTAACGGAGGGTTATAAATTCCATTGGGTTAAGTAGTCCTAAATATGGTTTTAGAAATTTCCGACGACGAAGTCGCCGGAAACCGGAACAAAGCATGGGCGTTTTCATCTACGATATATGGACTTTCCAATTGTGCGACCAATGTCTGACAAAACACATTATGTAAATGTATCACTGCTCTTAGTTTTATTCGTCCGCCGCTTTATTTTTTCCCCTCCTTCGAAGACCGCTTCTTCATTCATCTGCCGCCTTTGTGAGAAAGTTGAAAAAGTTTTGACGGCGTGCTAGAGTCTCGATTGCAGAAGACATTGACCAAGGGTATGGTTTCATGGGTTATGGTGTTCGATGTTCATGGGTTTTCTTTTTTTGACATGAATTTGAAAGTTTGCGATGATGTGTGTTTTCTTAGGTCCTATAACCTGCAAGATCCGTTACCGAATTTCTGTACATCAAGATGTAAGAAGCAAGTCCCCTCATCAATTTTTTGTTCTGTAAATCCTGATTTTCTTCTCTTCACGAAAAGCTGAGCATTTGTTCACTGCAATAATTCACCAAAATCGGCTGCACGAATTTACATTTGTACCATTCATTTTGCGAGTAGTTGAAACTAATCTCAGTTATGGCTTTGTCATTGCATTTAGGTTCTTGAATTAGATGATGAGTGTTGAATGTTCTCTATTTATTCAGTTCACGTTCTGAGATGGTTTCTGTTTAGTTGCTCAGTTTGATCGGAATGAAGCTTTGAGGCGGGTCTTCAAAAGAAGCAGAGTTCATCGGCGATTTCTCCACATGCCTCCCCAGGATTTAAGCAGTATCTCGCGCGTTTGCACGCAGAATCACTATATTTTTTCGTTGCCTTCAATTCTTCTCCGCAGGTGTTAACTTTCTTACTATTTTTTTTGTGATGGTTTATTCGAATTTTCTTGACCATGCATGTGTATTTGTTTATGTTAGTTCATTTCCCGATTCAATTTTATATGTTGAATTTTGATACCTTTTTTGTGTGGGTTGATTCCATGAACTCCAACTAATAGCTTCAATTCAAGTATCAATGATTCATTCTGCCTGAATGTTCTGACTTTACATATTGTTTCCATTCATTTCAGTCGGCATGGGATTAGAAGGGGAGTTAAAGTTATTCAACTTCTTGCAGATTCTTTTATTTTGCATGAATGTTCTTTTAATTTTTGTTCCTTACATTTTAGTCTGCTTCCGATCTATTGTGTGGCTCATGAATTGCTCGGATCTCCGTAGCAGCATTATTTAACTTCGATCTTTCTAAATAGATCATGTACCTTCAAATAACTTTACTTTTAATTTGATACCCAATCCGGTGAAGTGCATTTTGTACAATGGATATAAGTTGCTCAAATACTCATGTTTTGCTCCCTACAAAATAGGATATCTTTACACCATTTCCTTCTCACACCCGTGGCTTAGCCACAGACAATTTTCCTAGTAATATTATAATTAGAGGTTAGAGCACCGCACGTTACCGAAAAGTGAGTCCCCAAATATTTATAAGCCTTAATTAAAAATTACAACACACATGAGAAAGAAAATTAGAACGAAATTATCAAACATGAGAAACACGAAGAAACAATATTATGATCTCCTATCAAATACACTCTCTATTGGTATTGCCAATTCAAAAATGGAAATAAGGTGTACAAATTGTTGAATAAATGAGAGAATATCTCAACTCCCTTATTAAACAAATAAATTTTATAAATACTATTTTTTTCATAAAGCACATCTTTACCAAGAGTTAATATTATAATGTGACACTGACAATGGCCATTGGGTTTATTCCTCTACATACAGAAAACTTGACAAATGCCGATTAGCAAGAAGATGCTTTTTTCCCTTACATGAAAATCCTACCAAGTTTTCTGCAGAAAGCAACCTATTCTATAGAAGTAACAATTGGATGAAAAAAATGCATCAGAATCGTCTGATTTTCTCTCTTACAGTGTCGGAATGAAGCACTGAACTAAAAACGAGCCAAAGAGCTGCATGAAATTAAACCGCAATTTCAAAAGCCTATGGATCACGACAAATAAAACACGATTAACACAGATCTACGCATAAGATAGGTAGAGAGGAAGGAAATCTACCGTTCATATAATCTATTTGCTGCTCCTGCTATATCTCCCTTTTCGGATTTTGACTGAAGAAGTGAAGGTAGGATTTGTGAATTGTGAGTTTATGAAAGAGACTTACTCGAGCTCATAGCTGCACTTCCCCTCCGGGGGTTCAAAGACAAGGAGTTTATTCTGATTCGGAGTGGTCGGAAGAGGCCTCCCCAGTTAACGTTTATCCAGGTCCCTCTGCACCTTCAGGTGAGCCTCAATCTTTCGATAGAGCTAGACGAGCAGAACTTCTCAAGTCTACTAGGCTTACTTGTGCATGACTTGCCGAAATGGGCTTTGCCGAGCTAACCGTCCCAAGTGAACCTTTCGGGGTCAGGCAAGAGAAATGGTAAGCCGTAAGCGGCAACAGAGACAGCGGAAACACGAGCGGGGCCCGTGCTATCCCAAAAAATATTTTACGAAAAAAATAGTTGTACATGTCCAGCCCAAAAAATCGGAAGGCATAGCATAGCTCAAAAACCAGAATCCCTTGACCGTGTTGAACAGAAATCGTCGAACTGAAGCCGGAATTCCTTTACCGTACTTCGTCCTACTCTAAGTCTCAAGGCTCGACGATTGATGCAGATTACAGACGTATGTTGAATATTAATCTCACAAAAAATTTTCATTATCTTGAAAATCTGCTATTTTAGGAATTTTGTTGAAAAGGGTGGAGTTAAGATTTTTACTATATTGCTATTGGCATTACTATGGTGGAAATGGTGGAGGCCAAAGATCAAGCTGTTCAACTCTATGCTAGCAAGTGTTCTGAAGAAAAGCTTGTAACACTTGTCTCATAAACTATTGGAAGCAATGAATGACTTGGGATTAGAAAGAAATTGCAAGAACATTTGATATTCTTATAGGCAACAAGTGAATTGGATTATAAGGCGGAGTTTTTGAAGCCTTCGAATGATTCAACTAACAGGAAGTACAGGCGCAGATCTCCTGCGGGGGCTCTGATGGTTAGTTCTTATTGTTTTCTTAGTTCTGCTGCTGCATTTGTCCTTTTTGTAACTGAGTAAATGGTTAGAAAAGAAAATGGTGTCCAAGTTCTTCTGTTGTAAACTATATGTGATTTCATTTTTCCCAGCCTTGCCGTCATTTATGTACGTCTTTGAAAACTTGAGTAAAACGTTGATAAACCAAGGATTGTTGACCGAATAAATAGGAAAGGAGGGATTTGTGTCTATCTACAAATCTCTCCATTATCTCCCGAGATTTGATGTACCAAAATCCCGGGATTTACCCGAAATAGAATTGAGAAGTGCCTATATGTATTGCATTGATGAAAAATGAAAAGAGTACAAAAACAGAAAAGAAAGAAAAGAGAGAAAGATCTTTCTCCCGTGGAGTAGGCAATTCGCCGAACCACGTAAAAATTCTTGTCTCGTTTTTATTCTTCCAGGTTCAAGATGGTATCAGAGTAGGATATTATTCCTGCATAAATCGTCATCTACCGTTCGAAGTTTTTTTTCCGGCGATATGGCAGAGGCGGCGGCTCTAAACGTAGCCACCAAAGCACTCTCGCAACAGTTAACCCTTCTTTACGACAAGCAATCATCCGACGAACATCAGTCGGATCTGATGATCGAAGTCAAGCTTGACAATCAGAATTATGTACTATGGGCGTGACTTATGGAAATCGCGATCGGGGGACGTGGTCGATATGAATTTCTAACAGAGAAGCCACCGGAAAAAACAGATCCAACATACAAATCATGGAGGAAAAAGGACCTCTAAGTGTTCTCCTGGCTGACGAATAATATAGACCGGAGTATCGTGAGGCAGTACATACATTTTCCAACATCGGAAATTCTATGGAGGACATTGGCTACGACTTTTCTGGCAGGGGAAGATAGCTTACAAATCATTGACTTAAAAACGAAGGCAGGACGACTATCACAGGAACAAATCAGTATTGAGGGATATTATGGCCTATCGAACAGTCTATGGATGGAAATCGATAGGTAGAGACCGAATCCGATGAAATACGAAGACGATATCATAAAGTACAATGAATTGAAATCAGAAGATAGGTTGTTTACGTTCCTCTAAGGATTAAACAAGGTGTTCGATCCAATAATCCAAGATATTCTCAAAGAAAAGCCACTACCAGATGTAGACGAAGCGTATGCCACACTCCGCCGTCAAGCTGCTCGCCGAGAAATTCTCACTCCGACAACAAGCCCTACAGACGGCGGCCATCAGAACTTGGGCCTTGGGTCTGGGCTAATCGCACAGAAGGCCTCAAACTCATCATCTGGGTCAGGTCAAGGAGTGACGGTAACCCACCTCGAAACAGTTATTCACGATCCAAGTCAGGGAGCGGGCCAGGCAAATTACAGCGGGCCAGGCGAATTACAGCGGGTCAGGAAGTATCCGACCCGGCAACTCAGAGCTAACCCAAATTGAAGAAGGTCGGACCACCTACCGCCACGGTAAACCTGACCGTGTCGCCACCGTCCGTCGATCAGAAACAGGGGGATTCAACCTGGATTCATCATCCCGACGAAGGTGCAATTATTGTGGCAAATTGGGACACATAAGGAGGGAATGCTATCACGTGAAAGGCTTTCCCGGAGCTCGACGATACGGCGGCAGATAGGGCTGAGTAATGGCAGCTTACGGAGAAACTGTGGAAATGGAGGAAGACAGTGCTGGTTTTGCAGCCGTAGGTGTCGGGAGGCAAGAACCCGTCCACCACGGCAGAAACACAGGCCAGATCTACCGGATTTCACCCCCAGGAAGCGGCGATACTCAGATGGAGAACGATGAACAGACGAGGGACCGAGATGGTCAATGGAGAGATCGAGGCAGTGAAATGAGATACAAACAGACGCAAGTAGAAAAAGGGAAGGCAGTGAATAAGTGTGGTAAGTATTCTTGAACTATACCTATTACTAATGCACTGTATTTTTCGGAAGGGTGTTTCAATGTGCAGAAGGGAGTAGTACATTCTTGCGAGACTATGAAAAGAAAAAATTCGAAGTGGATTTTCGATTGTGGGGCCACTGACACGGTTACGTATGATGTTAATGATTTAAATGCTAGACAGGTTCCCCGAAAAAGCAGTATTTAGACAGCAAATGGAGAGTTGTTACCCGTTAAGGGTGCGGGAAGGATTGAGATAACTCCTGCACTAAAGTTATCAAATTGTTTATTAGTTCTTGCCATGTCTCATAAGCTACTATCGATTAGTCAAGTGACTAAGGAACTAAATTGCTCTGTTGCCATGTTTCCTACATTTTGGTATTGCTGGATATCCGGACGAAGGAGATTATTGGACGTGGCACTGAACGGGCGGGACTGTACTACGTCGATGAAGTCCCAGACTCTCAAGTCCTGACACCCAGTAGCACTCATTCCCAGAAAAGTTGGTTGTGGCACCAATGCTTAGGTCATCCTTCCGATAGCTATCTCAAGAAACTCTTCCCTAAGCTCTCTGGTTTTTCTATTACATGTGATTCTTGTTTTTGTGCTAAAGCTCATCGAGCGTCTTTTGTGTCAAGTATTTCCAAGACTGAAAAACCATTTTCGATTATTCATTCTGATGTATGGGACCCACCCCGGTTATTGGGGGAAATGAATTGCAGTATTTTGTCCTTTTTATCGATGATTGCACCAGGATGTGTTGAATTTATTTTTTGAAAAATAAGGGTGAATTTTGTGACAAGTTTTTTTGCGTTCTACAACATGATTTCTACCCAATTTGAAACCCCTATTAAAATTCTTCGGTCTGACAATGGGGGGTAGTATGTGAATTCGAAAATGGCTGATTTTTGTACCGAAAAAGGCTTGATTCATCAGACTACGTGTCCATACACCCCAGAGCAAAATGGGGTAGCTGAACGGAAAAACCGTTTTCTTTTAGAAATGATGAGAGCAATGATGCTTGAGTCCCGGGTCCCCTCTAAATTTGGGCCAGAAGCCTTGGCCACGGCTACTTATCTAGCGAATCGTCTCCCGACTTGGGTTCTGGGTTTTAAAACTCTGCTTCATACCCTGTATAGCCATACTAAAGTACCCTCGTATCTCACGCTAGACCCTAGAGTGTTTGGATGCTCGGTCTTTGTTCATATTCCTCGAGTTAACCGAAATAAACTCGATCCCTGCTCCCTTAAATGTGTTTTTGTAGGGTACGACATTCATCAGAAAGGATATCAGTGCTATGATCCTATGTTGAAGCGGTTATTTGTTACGCTTCATTGTGACTTCGTTGAAACGGAGTTCTACTTCAGTTGGCCACCTCAATCCAGTGGTTAGGGGGAGCCGCCTGTTCTTACAAGTGATCCCCTAGATTGGGTGAGCCTACCTTCCATTGCTCCAGACAGTCAGAGAGAGCCATTACTACCCATGCCACCTCCTAGAGCCCCAGCCGAGACACCTGAGATAGTGGTACAGTCTAGAGGCCCCGAAGTGTCACCACCTTCCCCGAATATCACGGTAAGACATTCTTCCTCTTATGGTGAGCCTGTTGTTTTTGATCACATGGTAGCTTCTGATAGTTCAGGTGATGGAAGCGTACCAGTAATACCAAGATGGGATCTCCCTAGTCGGTCAACCATGGGGTATTCCTGTGAGGCGTTATTTGGCGGACCATGTGCCCGGAATGAAACGATATCCTGTGGCTAATATGTTCAGGGGGAGAATGTCAGACTCAGCCCCGGCGTTCTCTATGGCTCTGTACACTGAGGAAATTCCAAGGACAATTGATGAAGCATTAAGCATACCCGAGTGGAGGAAGGTAATGGAGTTGAGATGGAGGCATTGGAGAAAAATCACACCTGGGATAAGTGTTGAATGAGTGGGGGAAAGAAACCAGTTGAGTGCAAGTGGGTGTATACAATAAAGCTGAATGTTGATGGCTCGGTTGAACGTTATAAGGCGAGGCTCGTGTCAAAAGGATACACCCAAACCTATGGGGTGGACTATTCTGGAACTTTTTCACCTGTTGCTAAGATTGATACTATTCGGGTTCTGTTTTCTATTGCAGCAATCTGGAGCTGACCTCTTTATCAGTTTGATGTAAAGAATGCCTTTTTACACAGTGACCTAGAGGAGGAGGTTTATATGGAGGGACCCTCGAGTTTTTCATACCAATTTCCAGCAGGGGAAGTCTGTAGGTTGAGGAAGGCGTTGTATGGACTCAAGCAGTTACCGAGAGCATGGTTTGGATGCTTCACCTTAGCGATGAAACGATATGGGTACAATCAGAGCAATTCCGATCACACTCTGTTCCTCAAGCGACGACCACAGGGAATTACATGTTTTATTATCTATGTAGACGACACGGTGATAACTGGAGATGGTACAGAGGAGGTTGGGAGCTTGAAGGAGAATTTATTTAAGGAATTTGAGATGAATGATCTAGGGCAGTTGAAGTATTTTCTTGGCATTGAAGTCCTAAGATCGAAGCATGGAATCTACATGTCACAACGAAAGTATATCTTGGATTTATTGGTGGAAACCAGTCTTATGGAGTGTAAGCCAGTGGATTCTCCTATGATGCAGAATCACGGACTAAGAATGATTGAAGGGGGTGAACCTGCCGATAGGGGAAGGTACCAACATCTTGTGGGAAAGCTGATCTATTTGTCAAACACACGGCCGGATATAGCATCTGCAGTCCGGATAGTCAATCAGTTCATGCATAGTCCTCAAAAGGAACATTTGGAGGTAGCGATACGAGTCGTTCGGTATTTGAAGGGGACGAGTGATGTTGGGGTGATGTTTAAAAACAGTGGTCATGTAGAAATGGAAGCATATACTGATGCAGATTGGGCAGGGAATCCAGTGGACCGAAAATCCACGTCAGGATATTTCACCTTTATTGAAGGATACTTGGTGACCTGGAAGAGCAAGAAACAGAAGGTGGTAGCGTTCTCAAGCGCAGAGGCGGTGTTTCGGGGAATAGCTAGAGGAGTGGCTGAGATACTTTGGCTGAGGAAGTTAATGGCAGAGTTAGGTTTCTCCCCAGACCGTCCTTGTCCACTCTATTGTGACAATAAAGCAGCCGTCCATATTTCCGAGAATCCTGTACAACATGACACGACAAAGCATATTGAGGTTGATAGGCACTTCATCAAGGAGAAGCTCGAGAGTGGAGTAATCTCACTTCCCGTCTTTCGTTCTGAAGATCAGTTAGCTGATGTATTAACAAAGCAGTAGCAAGGAAGTCATTTCATGAAGTAATGAGCAAGTTTGGTGTTGGATCTCCCATCACTCAATTTGAGGGGGAGAGTTGACCGAATAAAATAGGAAAGGAGGGATTTGTGCCTATCTACAAATCTCTCCATTATCTCCAGGGATTTGATGTACCAAAATCCCGAGATTTGATGTACCAAAATCCCGAGATTTACCCTAACTAGAATTGAGAAGTGCCTATATGTATTGTATTGATGAAAAACGAAAAGAGTAGAAAAACAGAAAAGAAAGAAAAGAGAGAAAGATCTTTCTCCCGTAGAGTAGGCAACTTGCCGAACCACGTAAAAATTCTTGTCTCGTTTTTATTCTTCCAGATTCAAGAAGGATTTCCTTTATAGTTGATACATGATTTATGCTTCATCCCTCCTGCTCGGATTACATTTTCTTTGACTCCTTCAAATTTCTATTGTGGTTGATTTACAAATTATAAACTTGGTTGAGATTTTGTTGATGTCTTAACGTTACAGTATTTGATTCTATTTAACTGCTTTATTCTTTATGCTCTGATCTCTTACGTTCTACAATGAGTTAGTACTTTTACTTCCCTTACTTTGTATTGATTTTAATTAAATCAATTCTTAATCCTATAGTTTGTTAATGTATTAAGGGGGCTGGGCTTCAGCCATTGTCCCCTTAACGGCCCTTTAAGTACATTAACCATTGTTCTACTCACGTCGGATAGGAAAAGCGCGACCAACTATACGTGGTAACCCCGAACACGCCATCGGGCACTAAACATTAAACAAAAAGACAACCAACCAGGGCTTTTTAATTTGTTATACCATAATTAAATTACCCGTATAGCATTATTCGGAACAAACACAACAGTCAACTCGATATGGCCAATCGTGGTTATCTCGAAAGAGGTATTTGTGCTCCAACTATCCTATAATTAGCACAACATCCGCTCCTCTACTAACGTCTGACGGTAAGATCGCGAAAATGCATGATAAGCCCAGATAATTAAGTAGGTCCATTAACTATTAAACAAACATAGCTATCAACAAGACTGTGACCCATCGTGGTTATCCCGGAAGCGTTATTCGTTCTTCAACTATCCGGTAATAAGCACACAATTCGTTGTTCTATTCACGTCGGGCGATAAGAGCGCGACCGACTATATATGGTAACCCCGAACAGGCCGTCAGACACTAAACATTAAACAAAAAACAACCCACCAGGGCTTTGTAATTTTTTATATAATAATTAAATTACGTGTATAGCATTATTCGGAACAAACACATCAGTCGACTCAATATGGCCAATCATGGTTATCCCGGAAGAGGCATTCGTGCTCCAACTATCCTGTAATTAGCACAACATCCACTGTTCTATTCACGTCTGACGGCACGATTGCGAAAATTGGTGGTAAGCTCAGATAATTAAGTCAGTCCATTAACTATTAAACAAACACAGCTATCGACAAGACCGCAACTCATTGTGGTTATCCGAAAGCATTATTCGTTCTCCAAGTATCCTATAATAAGCGTGTTGTTCTATTCACGTCGAATGATAAGAGCACGGCCGACTATACATGGTAACCCCGAACACGCCGTCGGGCAGTAAACATTAAACAAAAAACAACCCACCAGGGATTTGTAATTTGTTATACCATAATTAAATTACCCGTATAGCATTATTCGAAACAAATACAACAGTCGACTCGATATGGCCAATCGTGGTTATCCTGGAAGAGGCATTCGTGCTCCAACTATCATGTAATTAGCACAGCATCTGTTGTTCTATTCACGTCTGATGGTAAGATCGCGAAAATGCGTGGTATCCCTGGATAATAAAGTCGGTACATTAACTATTAAACAAACACAGCTATCGACAAGACCGCGACCCATCGTTGTTATCCCAGAAGCATTATTCGTTCTCCAACTATCGTGTAATAAGCGCATAATCAATTGTTCTATTCACGTCGGACGATAAGAGCACGACTGACTATACGTGATAACCCCGAACACGCCGTCAGACACTATACATTAAACAAAAGAACAACCCACTAGGGCTTTGTAATTTGTTATACCATAATTAAATTACCCGTATAGCATTATTCGGAACAAACACAGCAGTCGAATCGATATGTCCAATTATGGTTATCCCGGAAGAGGCATTCATGCTCCAACTATCCTGTAATTAGCATAGCATCCGTTGTTCTATTCACGTCTAACAGTAAGATCGCGAAAATGCGTGGTAAGCCCGAATAATTAAGTCGGTTCATTAACTATTAAACAAACATAGCTATCGACAAGACCACAACCCATCGTGGTTATTACGGAAGCGTTATTCGTTCTCCAACTATCTTGTAATAAGCGCATAATCCGCTGTTCTATTCACGTCGGACGATAAGTGCGTGACCGACTATACATCGTAATCCCGAACACGCCGTCGGGCACTAAATATTAAGCAAAAAACAACCCACCATGGCTTTATAATTTGTTATACCATAATTAAATTATCCGTATAGCATCATTCAGAACAAAATACAACTGTCGACTCGATATGGCCAATCATGGTTACAGAAGAGACATTCGTGCTCCAACTATCCTGTAATTAGAATAACATATGTTGTTCTATTCACGTCTGATGGTAAGATCGCGGAAAAGCGTGGTAAGCTCGGATAATTAAGTCGATCAATTAACTATTAAATAAACACAGCTATCGACAAGACTGCGACCCATCGTGGTTATCCCAGAAGCGTTATTCGTTCTCCAACTATCCTGTAATACGCGCATAATCTGTTGTTCGACAAGCAATACGCACCCCGACGTGGTATACCCGAATTGGTCGAATCGGGCCCTAAACCCTAGAGGCTTTATCAATGAAGATAACTACTCAACTGGACGTGGTGTATCTGAATATTTCAGTCGAGTCCTAAGCGCTAGAGACTTAAACGCTGACGAGAAATGCACGAGTCGACGTGGTATACCTGCATTGGTCGAGTCGGTCCCTAACCCTAGAGGGTTTATCAATGAAGATAACTACTCGACTGGACGTGGTGTACCCAAATATTTCAGTCGGACCCTAAACCCTTGAGACTTGAACGATGACGAGAAATACGCGACTCGACGTGGTATACCCAAATTGGTCGAGTCGGGCCATAAACCCTAGAGGCTTTAACAATGAAGATAACTACGTGACTCAACGTGGTTCACCCGAATACCTTAGTCGGGCCATAAACCCTAGTACCTTAGAACAATTTCGACTACTACACGACTAGACGTGGTGTACCCGAATGCATCGGTTGGGCCCATACTCTAGACTCATAAATAATCAGGATCCAATAATTATTCATCAATTCGTCTTCCTGACATGTAACTAATCACTCTTGAGTCTTAACCTCATTCAGAATGCCACAACTCCATTATTTACATGTAATGCACTATGTATGATTCATTTATCTCCATGTCAAGATACTTCTATTAGGAATACAATAAAGTCTCATTGTTCAAAACAATCGACTTGTATGAGAATATAATCTTGTCAAACGTAGTGCGCCCAAAATAAGTGATATTGACACACATCATTATGTCAACCTCCAACACAATTTACTTTTATATTAGTCAATATATATTAATTATTAAAATATTTTTATTTTAAAAGTTAATCTTTTACCCGAATAGTGTCGCGGTTATTACGAGTGCAATTGTGAATACCGCGACTACACGCGGTTAACCCGATTACAGCATGCATCACAGGAGCTACCTCGTGCGGTGAACTCAGATACTTCTGTCGGGCCCTAAACCCACAGCGAATCTTTTCGTAGACAACGCGTGCGTTTGTAGCCTTTTCATAATCTGCGTGTGCGCGAAGTTGCCTGTTTTCACTAACAGAGCGAGTCTTTTCACTAACAGAGCAGAGCGAGTCTTTCCACGATTCAATTATGATAATTCCAGTCCCTATAAATATATGCAACAACCAACTAAGAAACTTACTCCTCATTCACAATATGATTTCCAACGTCGCTTCCTTTTTCGATTCCGTTCTTGCCAGAATAAGGCTCACCATATTCTTCTATGCTGCTGCATTCTACCAATGAACCTTCACTTTTACAAGTGAAGTGGTGCTGGTGTGTCTTCCGGGATAAAAATGTGCTTCAATCACCACAAATAACTACCCCTCAGATAGAATCGACAGAAGGTTTCGTTCGTTTCCCGACGGTGCAGAGTGGCTTATAGTTCAGGGGAAGAAACTTCATCATAATAGTATATAGCAAATGAAGTGTCGACAGAGGTATTCGTTCGTTTCCCGATGGTGCAGAGTAGCTTATAGTTTGGTTAATTCCTTTATGTATTTTGTTGAGTTCGCAAATCTTACTAAGACATTCATTCTTAACGCGACAAGTCGTGTCGATTTGGTGAAATTTATTCGTATAAATTGAATATAATCAAAAGTTAAAACACATCAAAATCAAACATGTACATTGTTACGGTTCCAAGCATCCTTAAAAAATGGATAAAGCATACAGTCGCTGATAATGTAACAGTGTATCATTATTCATGTAGTCCTTGGGATTTTTGATACCCATCATGTGCAATTTCGGTTAAAGATATATAAGACTTTATAAAGTAGTTATTTGTGTATGGACCTCTAGGTTGATAGAAATTAGCGGGATATACTAGTGGATATTTGCACCTAATTGTATTTTATCTGTTTAGTTGGTTCCTTATTTG